>JAGFNQ010000619.1:129294-264755 GCA_024364735.1 Boesenbergia rotunda
GTTGGGTAATTTTTGATATAGTTCTTACATTGGTGTGACCTAATCTCCTATGCCAGAGGTTTGTTTGTTCTAATTGTGTTAACATACATTTGGGTATAAGGGAAGATTTATAGTGTATACATTGTTTTTCCTAGTGCCCTTAAGTATGATTTCTGAGTCTTGTTCATTTCTAATCAGGCAGTTAGAATTATTGAAAGTAACTATATAACCAGAATCACATAACTGACTTATGCTAAGCAAGTTAAAATTAAAGTTTTCAACCAATAGAACTTTCTTAATAATGAAATCAGATTTAAGCTCAATATTACCTGACCCAATTACCTTGAGTGTAGCATTATTGCCAAATGCCACTGAGCCTAGGTTTTTGAGTTTGAGCTTGGTGAACTTCAATTTATCTCCAGTCATGTGTCTGGAGCAACCGCTATCCAACATCCATTGGTCCAAATCTTTATGTTCCTACGCATAAAGAATTTTCTTGATTTGGATCCAATTAGAATCAGGAATAGCTTAAATTGAGTTTCACTGCCTAGTCTGTCTCACCCAAATCTAGGGTTTTCAATCACGTTAACCTTATGGGTTTTGTGAGACAGGTTTTGATAGTTTTGAAAATTTTGATTAAGTTTGAAGGATAATTAAATTTTGAAAACTTAATTAATTAATTTTGAAATTTTTGAAAAGATGTTTAAATCTATGCTTAGCTGAAATTTTGTGTTAGATTCGAATTTGACAAAAATTAATTTGAATTTGAATTTCAAAAATTGGCTTCCAGGTCTTGGCGAGGCACTAGGCCTTCTTTGGCCGAAGCCTTATGGGATCATCCACCCTTTCCTTGACAAAGCCTTTTAATGAAATTTCATTTTCAAAATCAATTTCTGAAAAATTTCTGGTCTAACTAGTTTGGGTTTTGGATCGGTAGCTTCGGCTAGTTCCGCCAGTCTAAAGAGACCAAGTAAACTTGATCTTATTAGAATTGGTTTCCCCAACATACTATCATCTCACCTCTACCCAATACTATGTTGTCAAATTTCAGCTAAGTTTGTTCAGTCCTTAACTATCCTAAGTCTAAGCATGGTATATTGCAAAAAATAATCAATCAATCAAGCAATTTAAATCAAGAATAACATGTTTATCTAATAATAAAAATAGTTTTCAGTTTGGCTCCCCCTGGACTAAAGCCACGGTGATGGTTGGGCAAGATGTGAATCTTGTCCTTGGGGATCCAATACTGATTTGATCCAGTAGGTTGGTTCAGACACAGTTTAGGTACCCATGCCTGAATTTTTCCTCTGGACTGATTCAGTACAGTCAAATATGATCTTTGTCGGGATTTGGTTCGATAGCCAAGTCCGGATCGATTTAGAACTGATTTCTGTTTTCCAAGGATCATGTCAAGACCCTTGGAACCAGATGTAAATCGTTCTAAAGCTGTTCTAAAATCCTTAACCTGAGTTTTCAGGGAGGAGTTCTCCTTTTCAAGTTTTTCAACTTGAGTAGGAGTTCCTTCCTGAACCTTCTCGGTTAAGGGTTTAGAGTCAGCTTCCTCTTTCAGGAGTTTTACTTCCTGTCGGAGGGTTTCGACCCTGAGTTTGACTTTTGCCAAATCTCGAGAAAGAAAAGAAATCAATTCAGTTAACTATAATCTATTAAAACCAGTTACCTTAATTTCTCCGTCTTCTGTGAAGGTCAGCTCGCCGTCCTCTTATTCTGATTCTGATTCTGTCTCGACTTTATCTGAGGCGATCAGAGCTAGGAGGTTGGACTGGGGTGCCTCTTCTTCTTCTTCTGAGGAAGACTCGTCCCAGGTTGCTTGCAGTGCCTTCTTTCTTCTCGGCTTTTTAGTCTCCTTGTAGTAGCTTCGAGCGAGCCGGACCAGCTTAGTTTGATCTCTATCTTCTTCTTTTGAATCTGAGTCTGAGTTAGATTCAGTTTTAGGTTCAGGCTTCTTCTTCGTTGTTCTTCCAGTCTTGCCTGCAAGAAAAGCAACACCTTTCTCAACCATATTGGTGTTAGTTTGTTCGTGCAGTTCTAGTTCAGAAAATAATTCGTCTAATTTTATTTTAGAAAGATCCCTAGAGACCTTGTATGCATCTACCATAGATGCCCACAAGGTGTTTCTAGGGAAGGCGTTTAGAGCATACCTTATTAGGTCACGGTTTTCAACCTTGTGACCTATTGTGTGAAGACCGTTCATTACCTCTTGGATTCGTGCGTGGAGCTGGGCTGCTGTTTCGTTGTCGGCCATCTTGATAGTGTAGAGTTTGTTTAGTAGCAGATCCCGCTTGCTGATCCGAGTATCTGAAGTCCCTTCGTGCAGCTCGATCAGTTTTGTCCATAGCTCCTTTGCACTATTGAAGGGGCCCACGCGGTTCAGCCCTTCCTTTGTCAGCCCGCATTGTAGGGTTTGTGTCGCTTTTGCGTCGGCTTCTATTTTGCGTTTAAGGGAGTTGTCCCATTCGGAGTAGCTTTGCGGTTGTCCTTCGGCGTTTTTGGGGATCTCCAGACCGGACTGGATGATGATCCACATATCCACCTGAGTTTTCAGGTGGACCTCCATACGACTTTTCCAGTAAGAAAAGTCTTCTCCACTGAAAAGTGGAGGTCTGGCGGTGCTGAATCCCTCTTGCATGGCCATTGGATCTATAACAAAAAATTAACAGAAGAACAAATTTTCCAAGACTAGGTCTTGGATTAGTAGTGCTGGATTAGGAAATCAAATATCGAGGGGTGTTGCACCAACCTCGATTAACAAAGAAAATCGAAAAAAATATTTAAAAAAAATTCGAAAATCCGAAAAGAAATTTTCAAACTGGTGGTTGCACCAAGTTTGAATAACCCCGCTCTGATACCACTTGTTGGATCGATAGAGTCGATAGAGGGGGGGTGAATATCGACAAACTTTTTGAATTTATGGAAAGAGTAATTTGCACATCGGAAATAAAGAAAACACGCGAACACAGTATTTTTACTTGGTTCGGAGCCTAGGTCGACTCCTACTCCAAGGCCCACGATCGTTGATCGTTTACTTTGGGCAATTCTATATGAACGCAAAATCAGTTTACAGAAAGAGATTTACAAGTACAGCACTATAAACTTTTAAACGAAATTTCTTCTGTTACCGACGTCCGGTTGTAGGTTGACTTTCCGGAGCAGCAGGACATCGTCGCTCGAGTTGGGCAGTTTCTGGAACAAGGTGTGAGCACAGAAGAGTATGGAAGCTTTTGTATCAAGTTTTATATTCCAAGCTTGTGGTCGAGGGGTGCTATTTATAGCCCCTAGGGCGCCCTGGACGTCGGGGGCGCCCTGCCACGTGTCAGCAGATCCGCGCTTCGCTCGGTCAAGCGTTATCCCACCGCAATAGGGATGAGGTTTGACCTCTGGGGCGCCCTGGTCGCAGAGGGCGCCTTGGCTGACTTCTTCCGCGCAGAAATCTCGGCTATGGATAAGGCTGGAGCTTCGTAGTCTTGGGCTGGAGGCGCCTTGGCTGCTGAGGGCGCCTTCGCTGACGAGGGCGCCTTCGCTGCTGAGGACGCCTTGCCCAGTAAGCAGCCGAAGCTCTTTTTACTTCGCTTGGTTCTGGTTCACCTTGAGGGCGCCCTGGACACTCAGGGCGCCTTACTCAGCTGCTGCCTCACTCCTTTGAGGCTCTCTGAGTTGCAGACACACGTTCCTTCGGTCCTGCATCCAAGGTTAGTCCAAAACACAATAACACAATTATTTATTTTATACAGCCTTAGCTGTTTTGGTTCTGACTTTGGTCTCCAAAATGGAGTCCTAGGTCGAACCGACGCCTACTGTTCACTCGACGGGGAACGCGTCCTCACCTACTCCTCTTGGGAGAATTTACGTGATGCCAACCGCTCCTTTGGTTGGACTTTTGCCTGACGGTCCTTTGTCAGGGCTTGGATGCCGAGCTGTCCTTCGCCCGGTGCCTAACAGTCCTTCGCTAGGTCTTTTGACTCTGGCATTCCTTCGCTAGTGCCTAGTAGTCCTTTGCTATGGCTTTTGACTCTGGCATTCCTTCGCCAGTGCCTAGCGGTCCTTTGCTAGGGCTTTTTGCCCTGGCATTCCTTCGCCAGTGCCTAGCAGTCCTTTGCTAGGGCTTTCACTGCACACTAGATTAACTTGTTAGAAAACAAGAAAGACTTAACTTTTGACCTATGTTGCTATTATCAAAACACAGGTTTGACTTAGGTGCATTCTGCACCAACACAAGCTTGGTCTACGGATATCGGTATAAAAGGTAGTCCAACCCCTCCGGTAAGGGGGTTACGCTCTCTCAACTTTTGACATCTTCTTTACTTTCCACAACCTTTTCTTCTCGACAGACACTGACTTGAGCGTCGGAGTGGACTCCACTGGACCCCCGCCGGCGTGTCCCCTTGCGCTCGTCTTAACCTCACAGGAGCCTAAGTTCCTCTTTGACGCAGCAACTTCCACGTGGGTAGAACCTCGGTGACTGGCTATCGTCGTCGATTCCTTCCGGAACATTACATAATGTGTAAAATATTTCAAAAGTTTCATCTTTGGTTTTTAAAAAATTAATCCAGGTGAATCTAGAGTAGTCGTCAATTATTACTAAGTAGTATCGATTTTCACTTAATACTTGGCTCCATGAGAATCAAATAGGTCTAGGTGTAGGAGCTCAAGTGTGGATTGGATTAGATCTGATTGGGTAGGTTTGTGAGTTGACTTTGTTTGTTTACCCTGTTGACATGGGTTACAAATTGAATTTTCAAAATTTTTGGGTTTAGGTATACTCTTAACTAGTCTATTTTGTCTTAGTTTTGAAATTAATTTTACATAGGTGTGACCTAGTCTTCTATGTCATAAATTGGTTTCTTCTTGTTGAGTTAAAAAGTATTTAGGTGAAGAGGGTAGGTTAATAATATAAATATTATTTTTTCTAATTCCCTTAAGAGTTACTTTTGGGTCTTCTATATTCCTAATCAGACAGTCTAGATTTGAAAAAGTAACTACATAACCAGTATCACAAAGCTGACTAATGCTAAGTAAGTTAAACTAAAATTAATCAACCAATAATACTTTCTTAATAATAAAATCTGAGCTTAGTTCAATATTACCTGAACCAATTACCTTAAGTGTAGTATTGTTGTCAAATATTAATGAGCCTAAATTCTTGTATTTGATTTTGGTGAATTTCAATGTGTCTCCAGTCATATGTCTGGAGCATTCACTATCCAACATCTGCTAGTTCAAATCTTTATGTTCCTACACATAAAGTGTCCTAATTTCGATCTATATTTGTAGAAGTATAGAGATAGATTAATTGAGTTTCACTGTCTAGTCTGTCTTATCCAATCTAAGTTATCAATCATATTACTCCTATGGGTATATTTGTGAGACAGATTTTAGCTTAATCAGTTGAATCTCATTAGCTAGATTTTGAGTATTAAGTTTGAAAATTTATTAAATTGAGTTAAACAAAATTATTAAGTTTTAAAAAGGATTAAGTTAAGTTTTTATTGAATAAGAAACATTATTAAATACATTTTGAATTAACTTTGGAAAAATTAAGTTATGTTGAATTTTAAAATTAAGTTTAAATTTGAAATTAAGTTATAAGATTTTGAAATTAAGTTTAAATTTTGAAATTATGTTTTAAAATTAAGTTTAAATTTTGAAATTATGTTTTGAATAATTAAATTAAGTTAAGAATTTTAAGTTGGATTTTTTTTTAAATTAGATGTTTTAAATTAGATTTATTAAATTAAAAGTTAAATTAATTAGATGTGTGGAGTTTGTTGAGTTGAACTAATCCTTTTAGGTCCTAAATATCTCACCCATTTCTAAGTGATAAAATAAGAAAACTTTATCTGTTTTGTGAGATGTATCAAATTTTACCTTAAATTTAAATTGAAAAACTAGGATTTGGTTGAACCTTGAATTAGATTTAGGTTTAACAATTAGTAAATTGAAAATGCATTTCAATAATTGGCTTCTAGATCTTATCGAGGCACAAGATTCTTCTTGAATATCGAAGCAATGACCCTTTCCTAGACAAAGTCTTTTAAAGAAATTATATTTTCAAGTTACTCTATGAGAAACCTTGGTCTAACTAGTCGAGGATGTGGCGAGGTGGCTATTGGTGCCGGAAGCACCAGATTGAACCTGGTTTTGATAATGGCAAAGGGTTTAAAGTTAAGTTTATATTGTTATCTAATGATTTTACTAAGTGTGCAAGAAAGTCCTAGTTGAGCTAGACACAAAGTCTTGACCTGCAGGGTTGAGCATGAAGTCCTGGTCTAGGACTGGGTATGAAGTCCTGGCTGAAAGGGTTCAGGCGCCCAAGAACCCAAGCGCCTGAATTGTATTAGGCGCCCAGAAGGGGCTCTTCCAGCTGTCGCGCCATGACAGCTCCCAGGCACCCGTGAGCTTCTAAGCGCCTCAGTAGTCCCAGATGCCTAAGAATGGAGATAAACGTTGGCCAAGTCTGCGGATAAGGATACGGCTAAATCAGGTGACGTAGGGGCACCCCATACCCTATCAGGCGCCCGAGAACCAACTATAAAAGGGGCTTCACCCCTTTGCTTCCAGACATCAACTCAAGCACTCAAACACTCTTCGACAAGCTTCTGGGCTCTAGTTTTCTACAGAAACGACGTTCAAGATCGACGACGCGCCGCTCCAACAAGCTCAACCTTTCTTCTTAAGTGTCATCGGTATAAAGTTTTAAATTCTATTCTATATTTAAGTTCTTATACTTGTAAATCATTTTTCAAATGGTCAAGGACCGTGAGCCTTGGAGTAGGAGTCGTTACAAACTCTGAACCAAGTAAAACAAAATGTGTTAGTCGTGTTTGAATTGTGCATTTTTCGTTGCGTTTAAATCTGTGATTCAGAAAAATTTACGTTATCGATATCCCCCCCTTTATTGATTACAACGATCCCACAAGTGGTATTAGAATGGGTGGCTCAATCTTGGTGAAACCACCAATTGAGCATTTTTTCGGATTTCATCGTTATTTTCTATCAGAAAAGGTCTTATTACCTTTTTCTAATATTTTCTTAATTATTTTTCGTTAGTAAGATTTTATCATTTCTCGAAGTTGGTGCAACAACACTTGAGATTTACTATTTTTTCGTCTTCTCTCGCACTACTAATCCAAGACCAAGTCTTGGCACATTCTTTGTTATTTTTCTTATGTGCGAGATTTATCCTGAATGACCCATCAAGAATAGAACAGTGTCTATCCACTGATGGTGCCCACAATCAAGTGTCACGATGAGCCTCAAATTTTTATTTATAAATTGAAAACCCTTATAAACCCTTAGCTCACAAATCTAAGTGTAGTATAGGGGCCTCAAGTCGTATTTTTCCAAGGACTAGTTAAGAATGCTTAACCCAAGTTTGAATTCATCGTTTTCTTTTGAGTTTTCAATTGAAATAGGGTTTGTTTTGCAATAAGGAATGAAATTATAGACAGAAACAGAATGAATAAAACTAACTATCCCTATTTAAAAACTGAAACAAGGAAACTAAACTTATCCTATTTGAAAAACTAAGCAAATCAGATTAAATTCAAGGACTAAAATTGAATGCAGGAAATTTGTAGCTAATTTGCAAAATTGAAAAGTCTGAAACAAATCTTACTAAAGAATAGGGTTGAAATGTAGCTAACCTCAGCCTGATTGGTCAACAGACCGATCAGATACTTACCTGATCAGTCGACAGACCGATCAGATACTAAAACATGCTGAAACAGAGAAATAAGTATGCAGATACAAAACTTTCAGTAACTAAACATCCGATCAGTAAATTCACTAAGGTCTCCTTCTTGCCATCACACAAGAGTCAAGCTAGAAACCCTCTAGCTCAAGAATCAGCAAAGAATTCTGTAGGACCGGTGCCGTCGATAGAGGGGGGGTGAATATCGATCATGGAAATTATTCGCGGAAACTTCGTAGAAAACTTTAGTTCGTTCTGGACTCAGGGTTAGTAGCAGCGGAAAACAAACAGAATGAATAAAACAAGGACACAGCGGGATTATTTACTTGGTTCCCGACCCCCCAGGGTCAGTACGTCCAAGGCCTATGTACTCGGCGTGAGTCCACTATTGGTCTCCTTTCCGGAATTTCCGGAGGCGGAGAAAACCCATCTTACAGTGTACAATTACAAGCAATAATAATTTGAAAGTTAAGTACGGAATAACTAAAAGCAAACCGAACAAGAATCTGAAACTTGGCCGATTTGGACCTCCGAAGTGTCGCGCACTTCCTCCTGGAGCCTCCCGGTCGTAGAGCCTTGTTTCTAGCGCGTTGTCATCGGTCGGAATAATCAGAATCGCTCTGGAATGTTGTATCTGAAGCTGAGGAGTCGAGGCCCCTTATAAAGGCCTCCTGGGGCGCCCCGGACGCTGGGGGCGCCCCGGAAGACTCGGTCAACTCTTATCCTTGCGCCTACCTCGCCGCAGGTGATAAGAACTTTGACCAGGGTGCCCCGGATGCTCCAGGCACCCCCGTGGAGGCTTATCCTGTGTTCTGGCTTCGAAACAGCAAAACAGCTACTAATCAGGGCGCCCCGGACGCTCCGGGCGCCCCGGTTGACACCTGTCACCCTGCTTTACGAAACCTGCCTGTTTAGTACCACCTGGGGGTGCCCCCCTTGCTGGGGGCGCCCTGGCTGCATGGGGGCGCCCCCAACACTGGGGGCGCCCTGGTTAGGGCATTCCAGCTTCACTTGTTTGCTTTGTCTCCGGTTCTTGGTACCTGCAAGATACATAAACACAAAGCACATATACATGAAATATTAAGCCTAAGGACATGGTTCTGACTTCGGATTTACACGAAACCCTAGGTCGAACCGGCATGAGTTCCTATCCCCGAGAACTCGCCCTTCACCTACTCCTTTCAGGAGATGGTTGCCACCCAGCCCTTCGGGTGGACTTTTACTTAGCTTCCGATTACTCCGGATCTCGAGACGCCTAAACCCTGATCCGTCTCTACTCCTGTCCTTAGTCATTGCTCAGCTAAGTTGCTTAGTCCCTCGGACCAAGTCTTCATTTCCTAGCAGTCCTTTGCCAGGTGCCTAGCAGCCCTTCGCTAGGTCTTTGTTACCCAGCGGTCCTTCGCCTGGTGCCTAGCAATCCTTCGCTAGGTCTTCTATGCCTAGCAGCCCTTCGCTAGGTGCCTAGCAGCCCTTCGCTAGGTCTTCTATGCCTAGTAGTCCTTCACTAGGTGCCTAGCAGCCCTTCGCTAGGTCTTAGGGTTACGATTCCTAGCTGCCCTTCGCTAGGTGCCTAGCAGCCCTTTGCTAGGTCTTAAGGTTACGATACCTAGCAGCCCTTCGCTAGGTGCCTAGCAGCCCTTCGCTAGGTCTTGAGGTTTCGATACCTAGCAACCCTTTGCTAGGTGCCTAACATCCCTTCGTTAGGTCTTAGGGTTACAATACCTAGCAGCCCTTCGCTAGGTCTTTAGGGTTCCGATGCCTAGATTAACTAGGACTTTTCTTCAACTCAGGTTACTTCACTTTTGCTCCCTTTTGTCTATTCATTGTATCACTGACTTAAGTGTGTTGTCAAACATTAAAACACTTAAAGAGGAACATCATTGATGCATCTTGCACCAACAAATTCAACTTCTGTTCAGTTAAGCTTCATGCCCGGCGCAAATCTGAAAACCTCCATCGATTCAATCCTTCTTGATGAACTGGACAGCAGATCTGGCTCGGGACCCTTCAGAAACCTTCGGAGAACCCCTCCGAATGCCTTGACAGCCCCGATCAATGAAGACAGCGATCGAAAAGGACTTAATTCGGCAGAAGCTTAGCTCTGGGAGAAACCCTCACATGAGCTTTCCAGAGACGATCTTGATTAGCAAACTTCACAGAAATCTCCCTCTATGATTCGAGATCTTTGAATGAACTTGGATCGGATGTGGCCGCGCGAAGAAACGGAGAAGAAAACGATGAAGAACTCAAGAATGTTGAGGCAATCAGCCCTTAAATGATTGGAGGATCATGGTTTTGATGTGTGTGGTTGAATATGTTTAAGGTTAGAGTGTTATGTTGTATTTGATGTGTGTGATTGAGTTTGCAGGACTTGGAGAATCACACATGTTGGACATATTCGAGGGACGAGAGCCGAGGGAGGAGAGCTCCAAGCGCAAGCTGGGAAGTGGACTTCAAGGGCACACGTGAAGGGTGGCATGGAGGCAAGCCAAGAGAAGGCTTGCGTGCGCATCCAAGGGACGATAGCCAGAGGAAGAGGACTTCAAGAGGCAAGCCAAGGGAGAAGACCTGAAGGTACACGTGAAGGAGAAGGTCCAGAGTGGCTGGAGCTGAGCTGAGAGGCAGGGCAGTCGACTGGCCCTGGGGCAGTCGACTGCCAAAACCAACAGAAAGTTTTCGGCCTCAGACCAGTCGACTGCCCATGGGGCAGTCGACTAGTATACCCCGAAAACTAGCCGTATGCTAGCAATTAATGCTAGACTAGTCGACTGCCCTTGGGGCAGTCGACTGGTGCGGGGCTGGACAGACTGCGAGTTTGTCCTGTTCACCTATAAAAGGAGCACCTTTTTGCACGAGCATGGTACGGTTCCGTATAGTGTCGAAGTGCTGCTCGTCTGAAGAGTGTTTCATACTTCCTCTCTCATATTTCTTCATTCTGTAAAGATGAAGATCGACTGTAAAGGTTTCTCCACCTGAAGGAGAGTTTTCCATAGTGAAAGTGGTGCTCACGATGTGGATCCTTGGATTAGTCACCCATCTGGGTGGATACCAAGTAAAAATATTGTTGTTAGCATTGTCTTGATTTCCTTTGCATATTATTTCCATTGCGCTAACAGTTTTGTAGAGATCCAATCCGATAAAGTGCTATTCACCCCCCCCCCTCTAGCACGCCTAGACGATCCTTCAGTTGGTATCAGAGCCAGTGCGTTTCGGAAGAACTAACCGTCAACCGGAGCAAATTTAATGGCGTTTCAAGAGGGATACTCCACCGCACGACCACCCTTCTTCGACGGGAACGACTTCGCTTACTGGAAAGGTAGGATGCAATACTACTTTATGAACAATACTGAAAACTAGATTAGTGTTGCAGATGGCTTCGAAGCACCCGTCGATGAAAGAGGAGAACCAACACCGATGAGATCCTGGTCAAAGGAGGTAATGAAGAGGGTGCAATCCAATGCCAAGGCCACCACCACACTGTAGTGCAGGCTCTCGAAGGAGCAACTGAACAAGGTGGGGTCGTTCAAGAGCGCCAAGGAACTATGGGACAAGTTGGTGGAATTGAACAAGGGGTCAAACGAGTCCAGAAGAGCCAAGAAGGACTTGCTAGTGGCCCAACTACAATCCCTATCCATGAAGAGCAACGAGACCGTCAGCCAGCTGTATGGAAGGGTAAAGGAAGTGATCAATGAGCTCCATGTGATTGGAGAGAAGATCGAAAACCAGGACATCGTCAGGTATGTTCTACAAGCCTTCCCGAGAACCACCTTGTGGGCATCCATGGTTGATGCTTATAAGGTATCAAGGGATTTGTCAATTGTTAAATTAGACGACCTTTTCTGTGAATTTGAGCTACACGATCAAGCTAATATCTCGGCCAAAGAGAAAGGTATTGCCTTTGTTGTAGAAAAGGAGAAGAAGAAGAAGAAGAGGAAGGAGAAGAAGAAGGTGGTTTACTCATCCTCATTAGATTCAGAGGAATCCAGCGCCTCCTTGGATAGCGATCAAGAGGCGTTCATGGTAAGAAAATTTCGTAGAGCTTTTAAAAGTTTGTCTAACAAGTCCTATGCTAGGAAAGGGTCCAAAGGTAAGGGCAAGGCCAAGGACATCATATGCTACAACTGCCACCAAGAGGGACACATGAAGAACGATTGCCCCCAATTGAAGAAAAGAGATGACAAGAAGGAGGAGAAGAAGAAGAGTGACAAGAAGAAGTCAAAGGGAAAGGAGAAGGGTGCCACCAACCTTAAGGCAACTTGGGATGATCCATCATCCTCAGAGGAAGAAGAAGAGCAAGTCTCCCACTTCGCTCTTATGGCACAAGATCACTCAGACTCATCAGATGATGAACGAAGCTCAAGTAGTGAAGATGAGAGCTCCTCCACTTCATCATCAGAATCTGAAGCTTCGGTAAGTGAGGTATACCACTTACCCTCATCTACTTTAGTAAAGATCATTTCTAGCACTAACATGGACTTATCTAAGGCTAGAAGTAAAATTAAGGAGCTAAAAGAAGAAATTGTCATGCTTAGAGTAGAATCTACTAAACTTAAAGAATTGCATGCTAGTTCTACCTCTTCACATGCTTCACATCTTGAAACTGAAAATAGGGAATTAAGGAAAAAGGTAGATGACCTCACAAAGGCCCTTAGAAAATTCCAAGTAGGATCTAGTAACCTAGACATGATCATCAACAGTCAAAGGGTCATTTATAGCAAGGTCGGCTTAGGATATAGGCATAAGATAAAGGAAGTGGTCTTTGTCTCACTTACCGATAGGATTGGTGCATCTAAGAGACTAGGGGCTAAGGGAACCACAAAGAAGGCATGGGTACCTAAAAGATTTCTAAATGATGCTTATGAATCAAAGATTTGGGTACCAAAAGAGTATGTTTTCCATGTTGTATAGGTAAAGGTGAAGGTGGCCTCAACTATGTGGATAGTAGATAGTGGATGCTCAAGACACATAACCGGGGATGTGAGCAAGTTCACCACTATTAGCTACTTAAGAGAAGGGACGGTCTCCTTTGGGAATAGTGGAAAATTAAAAATCATTGGTAGGGGCACAATTGAGGTATCTTCCACTATTTCTATACATAAGGTACTTCTAATCAAGGATATGAAGTTCAATTTATTAAGTGTGAGTCAATTATGTGATGCCGATTTTAGAGTTGAATTTCATGCTACGAAATGTATAATAAGGCATATGAATCAAATACTATCATATTAGAAGGGTTTAGAGAGGCAAATTTATATTATCTTGATCTTACTTATGCTACTAACAATGTTGCTAAGTGTTTCATGTCCAAAGAAGAAGAAGGATGGTTGTGGCACCGGAGACTTGGACATGTCAACATGAGAAGCATTGCAAGAGTGGCCAAGGAAGAGTTGGTGAAGGGGCTACCAATGATCAAATATGAGAAGACCAAATTGTGTGATGCATGCCAAGAGGGTAAGCAATCAAAATTATCACACAAAGGTAAAACCCTAACCACTACTTCTTTACCTTTAGAGCTTTTGCATATAGATCTTTTTGATTGTCATAGTACTCCCTCACTTGTGGGGAGTAAATATTGTCTAGTCATAGTAGATGATTTTTCTAGGTTTACATGGGTTTATTTTTTGAAACATAAGGATGATACCCTAGAGATCTTTATAGGATTTAGTAAAAGGGTAGAAAATGAAAAACATACCAAAATAAACCGAATTAGAAGTGACCACGGTGGGGAGTTCCAAAATGCAAGTTTCACATAATTTTGTGTTGAAAATGGATATAAGCATAAATTTTCATGCCCAAGGACTCCTCAACAAAATGGGGTAGTTGAGAGAAGGAGCCGATCCCTACAAGAAGCTGCTAGGACTATGCTTAATGCATATTCTCTTCCTAGCTACTTTTGGGCCGAAGCGGTTAACACCGCTTGCTATATTCAAAACTGGGTATTGGTACATAGGTTTCTAGGGAAAACACCCTTTGAATTGTGGAATGGAAGGGTACCTCAAGTCCACTATTTTAGGGTCTTTGGATGTAAAGTCTACATCTTAAATACCAAAGATGACCTAAGGAAGTTTGAGTCGAAAGCCGATGAAGGAATTCTAGTAGGGTACTCATTGACTAGTAGGGGTTATAGAGTATACAACAAGAGGACAAAAGTGATTGAGGAATCCTCGAATGTTCAATTTGATGAAACAACTAGTACCTACCCTAGAAAAGCCTCAATTGATAAGGATATAGAAGAGGTCCAACCCCTTGCCCAAAGAATCCAAGACCTACATTTGGAGGGCAATGATCAAGGGGGAGTAAGAAGTACCCTAGAGGATGAGGAAGAAGGAGTAAATGAACCCATAACCTCTAGGCCCTTGAGACATCACCATGATCACCCTATTGACCAAATAGTTGGTGATGTAACTCAAGGAGTAAGAACTAGGTCCTATTTTAGGGATTAAACTAGTCAAATAGCTCTAATCTCCCAATTAGAACCCAAGGTCATTGATGAAGCATTGGGAGATGTTGATTGGGTTTTAGCCATGCAAGAAGAGCTAAATCAATTTGAGAGAAGTGAAGTTTGGGAGTTGGTTCCTAGGCCAATGATTGCACCATTGTAACCACAAGATGGGTCTTTAGAAACAAACTAGATGACCAAGGTAAAATCACTAGGAACAAGGCTAGATTGGTAGCTAGGGGATTTAACCAAGTTGAGGGATTAGACTATGATGAGACTTATGCCCCCGTAGCTAGGTTAGAATCCATTAGAATTCTACTAGCCTATGCCGCTCACATGGGTTTCACACTCCACCAAATGGATGTGAAGTCGGCATTTCTTAATGGGATCATTAAGGAAGAGGTCTATGTAGAGCAACCCCCCGGGTTTGAGGACCCTAATTATCCAAGACACGTGTTCAAATTAAGAAAAACCTTATATGGATTGAAACAAGCTCCCCGGGCTTGGTATGAAAGACTTTCTTCATTTCTAGTGTCTAAGGGGTTTAGGAGAGGAACAATTGATCCTACTTTGTTCCTAAAATCTAAGGATAAGGACATATTTGTTGCCCAAGTCTATGTAGACGATATCATATTTGGGTTAACAAATAATGACTTCCTACAAGAATTCATCAAGTGTATGAAAGATAAATTTGAAATGAGTCTTGTAGGAGAGTTAACCTTCTTTTTAGGCCTTCAAGTTAAGCAAACTAATGAAGGTACATATGTTTTTCAAACCAAATATGCTAAGGAGATGTTAAAGAAATTTGGTTTAGAAAATGCTAAAGTAGCATCTACACCCATAGGAACCAATGTGAAAATGGATAGTGACCTTGAAGGGAAAATGGTAGACTCTAAGCAATATAGGAGCATGATTGGTAGCCTCCTATACCTAACCACTAGTAAACCAGATATACTTTTTGCGGTAGGTATGTGTGCAAGATACCAATCTTGTGCCAAAGAGTCCCATTTGGTTGTAGTCAAGAGGATCCTAAGGTATGTCAAAGGTACCCTCAATGTCGGACTTTGGTATCCTAGAACCCCTAGTGTTGATCTAATTAGATACACCGACTCTGATTATGCGGGTTGTAAGCTAGATAGGAAGAGCACTAGTGGAGGGTGTCAATTCCTTGGGTCTTCCTTAGTTAGTTGGAGTAGTAGGAAACAACCATGCGTCACCCTATCAACAACAGAAGCGGAATATGTGGCAATGGGTGGGTGTGTTTCTCAACTCCTTTGGATCATGCACACCTTAGAAGATTATGAGTTACATTACACCAAGGTCAAAGTCTTGTGTGATAATATAAGTACAATCAACTTGACCAAAAATTTGGTTCACCATTCTAGGACAAAACACATTGAAGTGAAACATCACTTCATTAGTGACCATATGGCAAGGGGAGACATAGAACTACACTATGTTGAATCAAAGTCGAACCTAGCCGACATCTTTACCAAGTCTCTTCCCGAATCGGAGTTTACATCCTTAAGAAGAGGCCTTGGAATGTGTTTGGTGGAAGTGTAGGATGAACTTGGAGATATTCGATTTGAAAAAGGGTGCTTGATCCATTAGGGTGATACATTTGGCTCACTTGTGCTTGTGGCACATTGTTGTACCATTAGAAGTATCAAAATATGAAAACTAGACCAACTATGGGGAAGGCAAGTGTTTAATCAATGGACACTTTGCCTAAAGATCATAGTTGGACATTTTAAACCTTTGAAAACCATTTTATGCTTTATATACTTTGTCATGCTTTTGAAAGTTACATAATTGTAAAATTGGATTGAAAGGGTGATACAAAATGTAGTGGTTTTCAAGGTTTTTGGATTTTTATCAAAAGTCATGCATGTTTGAAATTTTATATGGACTATTATTTTTTTCTGATAGAGTATATCATTTCAAACATGTATGCAAAATTTTATAATTTTTTAAATTTTTCTGAATTTTCTGGGAGTTTCTGAAATTCGGCAGAAAAGCTGAAAATTCAGACTGATAGCATATCAGTCGATGGGCAGTCGACTGGCACGTGTGTTTTTCAGCTTCTGTGACAAATTTCAGAAATCCATTATTCTTTCATTTGATGTCATAGGGTTGGGTTGCTTGAGGCAATTCTTTTGATGGTGTCAAAGGGGGAGAATGAGTGGTTTAAGTTAGAATTTTAACTTAGAATGGATGGTTTAAGGGTTTCTTTCTCACTTAGACCTTGAAAGATTAAAAATGGGGAGAAGACATGGATTAAGGGGGAGGTTACCTCTTAGGTTCTAATATGTCTTATATTTTTAATATTGTTGAGTGTTAAGTGGAAACTTAACTCAGATTATGATTAGAATTGGAAATAGGGAGAAGACATAGATTAAGGGGGAGGTTACCTCTTAGGGTTACTATGCCTTATATTTTTTTTTCAATTGCTATCGTTTGCTATTGTTATTGTGGCTGTTATTTATCTCTAACTTAAACATATTGCCACACATCAAAAAGGGAGATTGTTGAGGCAATCGGCCCTTAAATGATTGGAGGATCATGGTTTTAATGTGTGTGGTTGAATATGTTTAAGGTTAGAGTGTTATGTTGTATTTGATGTGTGTGATTGAGTTTGCAGGACTTGGAGAATCACACATGTTGGACATATTCGAGGGACGAGAGCCGAGGGAGGAGAGCTCCAAGGGCAAGTCGGGAAGTGGACTTCAAGGGCACACGTGAAGGGTGGCATAGAGGCAAGCCAAGGGAAGGCTTGCGTGCGCATCCGAGGGACGATAGCCAGAGGAAGAGGACTTCAAGAGGCAAGCCAAGGGAGCAGACCTGAAGGTACACGTGAAGGAGAAGGTCCGGAGTGGCTAGAGCTGAGCTGAGAGGCAGGGCAGTCGACTAGCCCTGGGGCAGTCGACTGCCAAAACCAACAGAAAGTTTTCGGCTTCGGACCAGTCGACTACCCATGGGGCAGTCGACTGGTATACCCCGAATACTAGCCGTTGGCTAGCAATTAATGCTAGACCAGTCGACTGCCCTTGGGTCAGTCGACTGGTGCGGGGCTGGACAGACTGCAAGTTTGTCCTGTTCACCTATAAAAGGAGCACCTTTTTGCACGAGCACGGTACGGTTCCGTACAGTGTCGAAGTGCTGCTCGTCTGAAGAGTGTTTCATACTTCCTCTCTCATATTTCTTCATTCTGTAAAGAGGAAGATCGACTGTAAAGGTTTCTCCACCTGAGGGAGAGTTTTCCATAGTGAAAGTGGTGCTCGCGGCGTGGATCCTTGGATTAGTCACCCATCTGGGTGGATACCAAGTAAAAATATTGTTGTTAGCATTGTCTTGACTTCCTTTGCATATTATTTCCGCTGCGCTAACAGTTTTGTAGAGATCCAATCTGATAAAGTGATATTCACCCCCCCCCTCTAGCACGCCTAGACGATCCTTCAAAGAACAGGAAGAAAACTCGCGACGACTGAGATGGGCGGAGAAGTTCTCTGATTTAATTAATTCCAATTCAAAATGAACGGTTGTGATCATTCTCGCTTCATCCAACGGTCAGATCATCCCGGATTGAGTCCAAACTTTCCAGATCTCCATCAATGGTCAGGATCTACTTCTCCTCAGCTTGGATCGATCAGATCTACAATGGGTGGCTCAGATTACCCTTCCTTTTGAATGGATGGCTTAGACTCCTCTCGAGCTTGATCCAACGGCTGGATGACTTCTGATTTGGACCAAAACTTCAGATCTTGATCTATGGTCTTGATTTACTCTACCTTGAGCTCGGATTGATCAGAAAATGACAGATGGTTCAGATCTCCCCATTTTTTGATTGGACGGCCCACATTTGTCCATCTCTTGATCCTCTTGATTGAAGCCAAGTTCTAACTCAAGTTTGATCCAATCTGATCTAGGTCCATGATCATTCGAAGCCTACAAAATTAGATTCAAATTTAATGCCAAAACATTTCAAATATAAAAAGATTTGCAATCAAAAGCTTAAATAGTAATACATCATGGAACCTAGTGTAAATTCAAGACTAACCATATAAAAAGGATCAAAACATGGGTTTAAGAGTCTAAATTTATTAACAAAATGGTAATTATCATCCACCTCTATTCTCTGGCGAGAATTTCAGAACCTGGAAGGATCTAATGGAGTTTCACCTGAAAGCTCATATGGATTTGTGGATGAGAATTCAAACGGGGTTCACATTCCCCATAGAAGATGGAGCATCAATCGCCTGGGACAAATTGGACGAACCAACACTAAGGAAGATCGAGACCGATGCCAAGGCAATAGTAATCCTACAATGCGGCCTGACCAAAGAAGAATTGAAGCGGGTCAGATCCATCAACTGTGCCAAAGAGATTTGGGAGATGTTAATCGACTTACACGAAGAGACTTCCAACATTAAGGTATTAGAAGGTGTACTGTTCAAATCATCAGAAGAATTGAACAAAGAAGAACAAACTTAACTAAGCCTCCTTACACTACTGGTTCAAGTTCACCTTACCAAGACCGAGTCTGAGTCTGAATCTGTAGAAGAGCCAAAACAAAGCAATAAATCGATATCCATCTCTGAAGAAGGTAAACTCAGTGTAAGTGGCTATTCTGAATCAGATTTATGTGAATTAATTTCTTATCTGTCTCGTAAGTTGGCAAAAGCCAACATCTGGGTTAAGTTCCTTCAACAGGAGGTAAAAGTCAGGTTTAGGACTGTGTCAGGTTTAGGGGGAGTTCAAATTAAAAGAAGTATTAGGGGGGCACTTGGTAAGCGGGTTTAGAAGGCGGGAATGGGAATGAAATCTATTTCATTCCCATTTATGATGTTTGGTATACAGAAATCAGAATCAAAATAAGAATATGATACCCTTGATTTCATAACCCAAACCCCACTAGGTTATCACTAAACCCATAAACCCCTCAATCAAAATCCATTACAATTCTCATTGCCAAATATATACCAAGCGCCCCCTAGAAGTTTCAAAAATACCATATTTTCAAAAACCACTTTGAAAACACAATATTCTCATTTTCCAAAATATTTTTGGAAAATCTATTCATCTTTTGAACATCTCTAAAAATCTTTGAAAAATTACTTGAGTTTGAAAAAAAATCTCCGAGACACATATTAAAGTTTTCCTTGTAGTTAACATGGTTTTCTAGGATTGTGTCAGATTAGGAAGGAATCCAAATCAAGAAATTTATTATTTTTTTAAATTAAAAACACATATTGAAACTCCTTTATTTTGATTAGAAAATCTCTAAGATACATAGGAAAGTTTTTCTTATAGTTAACAAGATTTCCTAAGATTGTGTTAGATTTAGGAAAATTCAAATCAATAATGTACTTAGATTTTTAAATTTTCTTTCTCAAGTACTTAGAATTCCTTAATATATTTTTAAAAAAGGATACTTTGATTTTTTTTTAAAAAAAAGGAGAAATATGCAAAATTTTAAGATAATAGGGAAAGAATCATGATTTGAGGGGGAGCTCGTTACTTAAGTGTAAATATTTTCAAAAATACTTCTCTTGGAAAACTCTTTCAAATGTCTTTCTACTTACGATTTTTTTAACAATAATCTATTTACAAAAAAATTTATCCTTTACTTAAGAAATTTTATTCTCCTTTATCTTGAGGATTAAAAAGGTGGCTAAAAGTTCTGAACTTAGACTTATTGATTAAATTATTTTACGTTTTTTTTTTGCATGATTTATTTTTTAGACTTATTCATGCTTGGACTCACTAGGAATGTCAACATAGTTCAAATCTTGTTACTTGATTCAAACTACTTTTTAGATTTCACAAATTGTTCTTTGCATATCAGTTACTTTCTTAAAAATTAAACACTTGACATTTTTAACAATTTTCTCATGATTTTTGCAAAACTAATAGGCTCTGATACACAATTTTTCCCTTAATCAAAATTCTCTTTCAAAATATATTTTTCTAAAAGAATATCTACTATTTTTGATATATGGCAAGGAGGAGAGTAAAAAAAGTCAAGTTAAAAATTAAATTTTTCCTTAAAATATTTCCCTTCTCAAAGAAATTTTATTTTAGACATTTTCAAAAGTATTTTTTTCTTTAACTTACAGTTTTTTTGAATTTCTTTTATGATACTTAGAAGCTTTTCAAAATACTTTTTCAAAACTAAACTTAGAATTATTTTTTTCAAAGTAATGAACGTTTCCATACTTAGAATTCTTTTCAAAAATTAGAAAAACTTTCAAAATGGAAATTGCATATTTTCAAAAGCTTCAGGGGGAGGATTTGAAATCAAGGGGGAGCTTTACGCAATATTTCAATTATCTAAGATTTTTCAAAAATTGGAAATTTCCTAAAAAAATAAGGGGGGAAATTATTAATCAAGGGGGAGAATGAAAAGATTTTTTTTAAGTTTGTTATGTCTTATCTTTCTAGTGCTTAACTGTGGTTTATTACTTACTCATGTTCTTTTTAATTTAACTTTTGAACTGGGTTGCCATAAATTAAAAAGGGGGAGATTGTTGGTGCTAGAAAGACCAGATCGAACCTGGTTTTGATAATGACAAAGGGTTCAAAGTTAAGTTTATATTGTGATATGATGATTTTCCTAAGTGTGCAGGAAAATCCTAGTTGAGCTAGGTATGAAGTCTTAACCTGCAGGGTTGAGCACGAAGTCATGGTCGAGGACTGGGCATGAAGTCCTGGCCGAGGGATGTGTTGAGGCAATCGACCCAAGAATGATCGGGAAGATCATGATTTTGATGTGTGTGCCAAAAAGTTTAAGGTTAGGGTGTTATGTTGTATTTGATATATGTGTGATTGAGTTTGCAGGACTTGGAGAATCACACATAGAGAACATATCCGAGGGACGAGAACCGAGGGAGGAGGACTCCAAGGGCAAGTCGGAAAGTGGACTTCAAGGGTGTTGGGTTCTCCCAGCACCAAAACATAAAAAGACAGCGGAAACAAGAACCCTCGAGCGATCCATGAGAAAGAAAACTCGTACGAAGTTATCTATCTAATAGATTTATCTACTGTTTATACCTTTGAAGCGTGCCCTTCGTTTATCCCGCTCGTCCAAGATGCGCCGGATCTCTTGCACGTTCAAGCGTCCGTGCCTCTATTTGTATCCACACGGACACAATCTCTCAACTTCGGGAGAACTACCTTAGTTGTGCTAGCAACTTGAGGTAGCTCGTAAAACACCAAGAACCCTACAATAGGGTTTCGGCCAAAAGAGGAAGATGAGGGAGGGAGGAAGAAAAGGGAAGAAGAAGAAGGCTTCATCCAAAGTCACAAGTCCCTCTTTTATAATCATCCCATGAATATGAAGAGGTTTGTGTTTCTTTGGCTTCCTTCATTAATACCAATAAAGAGCACATCTTTTCATATAGCTCTTTATTTTTTCCCATACAAGAAAAGAATCTTTTCATCCAATGAAGAGAGACTTTTCTCTTTCCTTCATGCAACTCCGACCGGGCCTCTCGGGCTTCTGACCTGGTTTCCCGACCAAGTCTCCCGAGTGCCGAGCTCCCGACCCAGTCTGCCGAGCTCCGACCCAATCTGTCGAGTGCCGACCCAGTCTGCCGAGCTCCGACCCAGTCTGCCAAGCTCCGACTCAGTCTGCCGAGCTCCGACTCGGTCTATCGAGCTCCGACTCGGTCTATCGAGCTCCGACTATGTCTGCCGAGCTCCGACTCGGTCTGGCGAGCTCCAACCCGCACTCTTGAGTTCCCAACTCGAGCTCCCGAACTGACCTCCCGAGTTCCCAACTCGGGCTCAGGTCTCCCGAGTTCCCAACTTGGGCTCAGATATGCCGAACAGATTTCCCGAAGCATTGTGTCATTTGTGTGTGACCCAATAGGTTCTCGTGACGTTGGCAATGCGCCTAAATACTTTAGACACATAAGTAATGAGCGGCATCTAGCAATGCATCATTGCTACCCAAGTAACAAGAAAAGTCGAGATCCGACTAAATCTCTGTGACTATGATAATGTATAACCTTGTCCTTCTATCCTTAATATCTAGATTGACCAATGAGGCATAGACCGTGTCATCCTCAGTCAATCTTGTGTTTCTTGATCCCCGAGTAGACTCACTCAAACAAATGAGCTCAATATCTCATATTGACTCATTCGAGCATGGTCATGCATTTTAGTAGTCCTACTCGATCAAGTGGCCCACAGATATTACTCCTGTCATATGGGAGAGATAGATCTCATCTACATCACTCACATCCCTCCGCATAATTCATTACATACCCAGTGATCGCCTTTATAGTCCACCCTGTTATGGGTGACGTTTGACGATACCAAAGTACATAACTCCTTATGTAGGGAACCGTAGTGACTTCAGGTCTAAGGACTATTCATACAAATAGTCACATGAGAAAGTTTATCACACTCATATGACAATCTATGAAACTTTCTCATGGCGGGTCAATTCAGTACACATTCTCCAATGTATACCCATGTGTCAACTTGATATCACATATCCATGACTTGTGAGCTCAAGTCATCAGTTGACCTACATGCTAGTCTCCATGCATTAATATTGTCCATGAATATTAATGCTCGACTAGGAATAGTTTAGTGTAGTGTTCTCTACATCATCTCACTATCGATTCAACCAATCGATATGATGTAGATAAGAATCTACTACACAAGGACATTATTATACTTAGTTATTTGACACAAATATAAAATAAGTATAATAACCAAACATGCCTTTTCTAATGATAGAATATGATACAAAATGTCCCTAGTCAATCATCACATAATTGGCTCTAGGGCTCCCACTAACAAAGGGCACATGTGAAGGGTGGCATGGAGGCAAGCCAAGGGAAGGCTTGTGTGCGCATCTGAGGGACGAGAGCCAGAGGAAGATGACTTCAAGGGGCGAGCCAAGGGAGTGAACCTGAAGACACACGTGAAGGAGAATGTGAAGAGTGGCTGTAAGTGAGTGGGCAGTCGACTGGCTAGAGGGCAGTCGACTTCCAAAACTCACAGAAGGTTTTCAGCCTTCTACTAATCGACAGGCCCAGAGGCAGTCGACTGGTGAACCCCAAAAACTAGCCGTTGGCTAGCAATTAATGCTAGGCCAGTTGACTACCCTAGGGGCAGTCGACTGGTACGGGGCTGGACAGCCTGCAAGGCTGTCCTATTCTCTTATAAAAAGAGGACTTTTCCGCACGTGAACGGTACGGTTTCGTATTGTAACGAAGTGTTGTTCGTGTATAGAGTCTTCAGATCTTCCTCTCTCTCTATTCATTGCATTTTGTAAAGAGGAAGACAACGCCTTTGTAAATGTTTCTCCACCTGAAGGAAATTTTTCTTAGTGGAGGTGGAGTACTCGCGTGGATCCTTGGATTAGTCACCCGTTTGGGTGGATACCAAGTAAAATACTCTGAGTTAGCATTGCTTTTTTGCTTTCATATATTTTTGTTTGTATTCTGCTAACAATTTTGCAGAGAAATTCGATAAATTGCTATTCACCCCCCCCTCTAGCAACGCTCTTTGATCTATCAGGCTGGGCACCGAAGACCTGACTGAGGGTTGGGCACCGAAGACCTGACCGAGGGTTGGGCACGAAGACCTGGTTTAAGGAATTAGGCAAGAAGACCTAGTCGGGGACTGGGCACCAAAGACCTGATCCGGAAGATCGGGCAGGAGACTTAGCCGACCGAGGACTATGGACAGAAGTAGAGACTAGTCGAGATACGGACATCTTGAGATCTAGGAATCTCGGAAGCCGAGCAAAAGTCCAACCAGAGGAGCCGGTTGGCAAAAGGTAACTTCTCCAGAGTGGAGTAGGTGAGGACGCGTTCCCTGGAAGAAGGAACAGTAGACGTCAATTCGACCTAGGATTTCATTTGAAATCCAAAGTCAGAACCAAGAGCTGTCTTGGTTCTTGCAGGCTGAAAGGACCAAGATAGAACCAAGACATCTCTAGCGTCAGTTTGACCGAAGATTTCATTTGAAATCCAAAGTCAGAACCAAGATAGCTCTGGCTGTTATTCATGCATATTTATCATATTATATTGTGTTCTTGGACTAACCCTGGTTGCAGGCTGAACGGAGTTGGCTGCTGTGATCCCAAGCGCCTGGAAGGATTCAGGTGGCCAAGAACCCAGGCGCATGAATTGTATTAGGCGCCCGTGAGCTTCCAGGCGCCTCAGTAGTCCCAGGCGCCCAAGAGTGGAGATAAATGTTGGCCAAGTCTATGGATAATGATGCGGCTAAATCAGGTTACGTGGAGGGCGTCCCATACCCTATCAGGCGCCTGAGAACCAACTATAAAAGGGGTTCACCCCTTTACTTCCAAGCATCAACTCAAGCACTCAATCACGCTACGACAAGCTTCCTGCTCTAGTTTTCTACGCCGACGACGTTCAAGATCGACGACACACCGCTCCAACAAGCTCAGCCTTTCTTCTTAAGTGTCGTCGGTATAAAGTTTTAAATTCTATTCGTACTTATGTTCTTATACTTGTAAATTATTTTCCAAACTATAGAATTGCCTAACGAAAACGGTCAAGGACCGTGGGCCTTGGAGTAGGAGTCGTTACAGACTCCAAACCAAGTAAAACAAACTACATTAGTCATGTTTGAATTATGAATTTTTCGCTGCATTTAAATTGTGTTTCCTAAAAAATTTACGTTATCGATATTCACCCCCTTATCAATTACAATGATCCCACATAGCTTCGTCTAGTTCCACCAAGCTAAAAAGATCAAATAAAGTACTTCTTATCTAATAGGCTTTCCTAATGTACTATCAGCCACCCCACCCTAATACTAGGATGTCCAAGTTTCAATCAAGTCAGGTTCTTATCTAACCGTTTCTTTTCCTAAGCATGGCAAATTTACAAAAAAATAAATAAACAAACATTTAAGCAACTTTTAGCAGACATGCAAAGAAATCATCTAATAATAAAAATAGTCTTTCTATTGGCTCCCCCTGGACTAAAGTCTCGATATGGACTATATAGGAAATGAATTTTGTCCTTGGGGATCCAATAGTGATTTGGTCATGTTTTATTTATCAAGCTAAGTTTAGGAACCCATACTTATACTCGGGTGCTAGTACAATTCAAAATAGAATAATATGATATATACCGTGAGTTGGTTATATATCCAAGTCCGGATCGGTTTAGAACGACCTTCTGTTTTTCGAGAATCATATCAAAATTCTTTGCTTGGGCGCCTGAGACCTCTTAGGCTCCCTGGATGTTGCCAATATGGTTTTCTTCCGCTGTAACATAGGGTTAGTCCGAACATACAATATATATATGTAAAAATATAAAATGAATGCATGTTTGATAACTGGAGCTGTCTAATCCTGACTTTGGATTTCAAAATGAAATTCTAGGTCAGACTGACACCTAATATTCTCTCTTCCTGGGAACACGCCCTCACCTACTCCACTTTGGAGAAGTTACCTTTTGCCAACCAGCACCTCCGGTTGGACTTTTGCTCGACCTCCGAAGCTTCCGGATCTCGAGACGTTCGTACCTCGACTAGTCCCTATTTTAGTCCATTATCCTCGCTCAGCTAAGACTTCTGTCCGATCTTCCTAATCAAGTCTTCGGTGTCCGACCCCCGGTCAGGTCTTCGGTGCTTAGCCCTCGCCAGAATTTCGTGCCCAGTCCTCGACCAGGACTTCGTGCCTAGTCCTCAACCAGGACTTCGTGCTCAACCATGCAGGTCAAGGCTTCGTGTCTGGATAAATTAAGATTTTCTGCACACTTAGTAAACATACATAACTTTGAATCCTTTGTCATTATCAAAATCAGACTCGATCTAGTGTTTCTGACACCAACATAGTTGGTCTAAGGAGAAAATGCGAAGAGCACAACAATGAACAATCTGACTTTTGAATTTTGATGTTTTTTTATCTAATGCTAATACTTGTTTCGAAGTATTTTCTATCATGAGTTATAGAATGCTATAGTGCAGATATTCTTCATGATTGCTGTATCATTTAAGTTTCTCATTTCTACATGAATTGCCTACTTTCTGATAGCTAAACATAGTTCCTTTTCATATATCCAAGCCAAGCCATGGATAAGACGGGGAGCAATAACAACATCCAGCTGATAACATCTAAGCCAGGTTGGTAGATATGTCTTCCCTTTGCACTTGTTCTTGGCCCCAACAATAAACTAATCTGCTTTACTTATTTTATGCCATTGGCTGCCAACTACTGTCCTCTGTCACCAATCCTCCACAAAATCACAAGCAAAATCCCTTTAATTTTAGGTGGAGTTCTCTTAACTCTTGCTTGATTTCTTTAGATTGTCTTCGTGCATGCATGATCTATAGAAAATGATCCATATTACTCAATTAATTACTTGATCATTTTTATCAAGTTTATACTCTACTTCCAATCTTCCATGTCTAATTCAGTTTATCTTTTGCTATCAATATCTAGATAAAGTATAATTTTAAGTCTCTAATATGGCTTTCATTTTGTTAACAACTGTGATTTTTTTTTTTGCTTATTATTGATATTTATGACATGGAATTGACATACGTTATGGAGAAATTTTTAAAATTTCATGTTGAGTCTTCTAAGAGTTTCGAGAAAGAAAATAATTAGAAAAAATTTTCTCACATTGAATTCAACCCGAATGATGTTATTAGTGACCTAAGGCTACACAAACCAATTAATGACAATTTGGTAGTATACATCGAGAAGGATATTTTTACTACAATTGAAAATGAATAAATTTTACATTTTCAACAGATAAACACTCGTAGGATACAATTGTCTCCTCTTATTTATATGTCCAGATCCGATATAGGTAGTTCAAGTGTCAAGAAATATTACTTTATTGATATACACATATTTTTATATCGTTCAATACTTTTATCTTTTGATATATTAATTTGATAGTAAGAAATAATTTTTTAGTCTTTCTTGACACCTTTTAAATTTTTATCAGAATCTATCACTGCAGCCCAAATCTATATGGAATTCATAGCGGTGGTGTTATCATTTTCTTAGTTGTTCGGAGGAATAAGAAAGCTCACATCCTAAACAAAAAAAATCAATGTTTCTGTTGATATTACTAGTTGATTGTGGTGAAATAGCTTATGAAAAAACTTGTGATATTAGATCCATTATCTTTAAAATTAATCAAATAGAACGGAAAATCTAGACATTTAAATTTCCGAAAAAAATATTGATTTTGTAATATTACTAGTTGATTGTGGTGAAATGAAAATACTAACATAAATTTGGAGCATGGTGAAAGTTTTCCGCATCTATTTCAATCCCACCGCCGTCTGCTGATCTACTGCGCTTTGAGCCTTCGACAAAGCCCGCAAAGAAAAAATAGAGGACCACAAGCGAGAGCGGAAAAGGAAGAGGACGATGGCGGCGGCGGAGCAGGTGAAAGCTTCGCACATACTCATCAAGCACCAGGGATCCCGTCGCAAGGCATCGTGGAAGGATCCCGACGGCCAGGTCATCTCCGCCACCACCCGCGACGCCGCTGTCAATCAGCTCCTTTCCCTCCGCGAGGACATTGTTTCCGGCAAGGCCCGCTTCCAGGACGTCGCAGCACGCTATTCGGATTGCAGCTCCGCCAAGCGCGGTGGCGATCTCGGTCTGTTATCCTTCCTATCCGCCTTTCATGGCGTCCTAGGGTTATATTACTGGACTTTCCGCCCCCACTTCTTGATCCGTTTTATCTTTTCCTTTTTTTATTTTAAGTTGATCTCTGCTTTCATGGTACCGATTTTCAATTGATCATCAAAACATTTATTCGATCCGTCGACTAGCTCCTTGGTTGGGCTCATTTATCTTCTTCGTCTGAACTATCGGGTTGATCATTTTTTTATTTTCAGAATCCTCATGTTTCTGTCTCATCTAGGGGAAATTTACCGTATGTATATTTCTTATGTGTGGCCTCTTTTGCAATTCCTAAAATTATATAGTTTGATTGCGTGGGTGTTATGGATTTGATAGGGATATGATAGTGCATAATTAAAATTAAGAGCATTGGGTATTCCAATGATTGATATTGATAATCGCTGTATATGGTTAGTGGTGAAATGAATTCTATATAAAGTAATTTGATTTAGGAGATCTTTGCAGGACAAGATAGATACTATTAGTAGTTTGGTGTTTGATCTTGGTGTTAATTAAGGTGTGTTTCCATCTCAAAAATCTTCATTTGACACAATCACTATCTTTGTTTATGGTTAAGACTGAAAATCCACCATTTACACTAAATTTGCAGTCATGTAACTGAGAGAAACATGCCATCTATGTTCTGTCTGTTTACTTATACTTTATCATATGGAAGTTTCTATATGAATCATTGTTCTTGTGAATTTTTTTTAGGACAACAATAGAAAAAGGTTGTACATTCTAACTATTTAGGGTCAATTACATGGATCTTGTTTACTTCTATATAAGATCATACCATTACTATTCAAGGTTTAAAATTTTGAGCTGTGTCGGAGTTTTGGATATGACCGGAACAATATGATTTCGGTACCTTATCGTATCATGCCAATACATTTTCAATACTTTTTTGAATATATAATATATTAATTAAAAATATTTTTATTAATATTTGTTTATTATAGATACTTATTATTAAGTTATATTTGAGTTGTTGAATGTTGAGTTTCAGTTTTGATATTATCTTTATCTTATTAAGTAAAAGTTAATTTAGGTTAACTGGAGTCCATTAAATCCATTTAAACTAACTGGATTAAATTTAGATATATCCCGATCAGTTTAAAATTAAATCCAATTTATATATAAATAATTTAGTTTATTTGTAATAATACATTTTATAAAATTATAAATTATATTATATTTATTTTTTTATCTGAGAAATTATATTATACCTAGTGGGATAAGGCTTGGTTGTTGTTGTTGTTATTTGAGAAGGGAAAAGGATGATCATCTTCAAAAAGGTTATCAGGTTTTATTTTAACTTTATTTACCTTAAGAGGTATTTTTTTTCTCTTTGTTTATTTTAATGAAGAAAAAAAATAATGAATGAAAGAGGAATTAAATTAATAAGGAAGAAAAAATTTAATTGATAAAAGAGAAAAAAATTAAAAAGGAAAATTTTAATAGGAAAATTACATGCTATTTAAAAATAAAAATTCAAATTTTAAAATTAAATATATAAATAATAAAAAATTAGCTAGTGAACTGCTGGCTTCGCGCCCTCATGGAGTCCACCATGACTAGAGGCCATGCTGGGCCTTGGCACCCTCTTCACCCCCCACAATGCCCTCATACGGGTATTGCGACAGTGCCGATTGTGTTGGTGTCGATCGGCGGGCGTAATGGTAAATTCTGCCCATGCCGATTGGCACGACACGAAATTAAAAACCATGGTGCTACTATACAAGTCATTTAGGTCTATATTAATTTTTGTTACTTTAAGTTATCTCCTACTATTCATCAAACCTACAAGCATCCCTGATTGTTTATACCATCTTAAGAATTTTTTTTTTTTTATGGATGCTCCTCATTCTGCATAAATATTATAACTCTATAAGATCATTGGAATATATTCCATCCCAACGTATTTCCTTTCCTTTTATGGATACTCCCAATTCCACCCAAAAAGTATCCTTGGTCTAGGTTGAGTATGATATTTCATGCTCAACTAATATTTACGTGGTCGTATGATTCATAAAATTGTCAAGAATCAAATACTGTAATGCATAATGAATTGAGAACTACTTATTTGATTGAGAAACAAAAAGTCCATTTGAAATCAAACAAAGTTGAAAAAAAAAACTTCTACAAGCAATATGTGGTTGGTTCATTCCATAGCACATATGTTAGACGCAACAAGCTAGTCAGGTTCGATAGAGGGTCATTTGTTCGTATTGTAGGATTGGAGCATAGCATCAGGTCTTATAATTTGATTAAAATATTTTAGAACTATATTTAACTTTATATATATATATATATATATATAAACTTTCAATATAAAGTAATACTGCGATTGTTTCAATTACTATCATTTCATTCTAATTCCATGAAGTATAAACAAAATTATGATATATTGAATAATTAAAAAAATAAAAATAGTTCTCAAAGTACTCCATCTTTACATAAGAAATATCAACTCTAGAAGATGAATGTTAATTAAGATGGATGATGATGATGATAATTAAATAGGACACTTCTAATTAGAACTTAAAATGAATCTTATACAATTGAAAACTTTCTCCAAATGATATGACACGAAAAAAAATTGAATTTATATAGTTATGTTTCGGGGACCAAGATCGTATGTATAGGGAGTAAAGAGGATTGAAATTTCATAAACCTTAGTCTAATTTAGATCCTACTTTGGATTTGTATTGTTTAGGTCCATTTTGTATTGGAAGTTGTAAGATCCTAAGGTCTAGATTGCAATCTTGACTACCATGGTTGCATATACTGTTGGTTGAAATATATAATAATTTCATATGTAAAATAAAGTATACTAATCAAACTATTTCATTGATAAATTTCATATGTAAAAAATGAAATATTCATATAGCTGTATAGATTGCTTGTGTGGCTTCCTAGAATGCCTAGTCCTACATATTCAAGCCAATCACGGATAGGGACCCACATGCTATACATGATGTGGTTCGTTGCTGCAAACAGCTAGGCAACTGCTTTTTGAAACCATGTAATCAAATAACATAAGGTATGATAGATTGAGGTCAAGATGTAGTCAACTGCCTATTTGTTTGATAGACAAAAGTTCAGTTGTACATAAAATTAACTACTGTCGTCTATACTTTTATTCTTATGTTATAGTTTCTTAACAAGCATTTTTTTGATAATTGTAATAATACTGATTTAGTTTTATAGGTGACTTGTCTTCTTATTCCAAATCAGTCATCAATTTTATTGCTTTAGAACTCGTGTTATGGACTGCTCTGAGTCTTTGCAAACCTCTCAATTGTCTTAATGTGCTATTGAAGAAAGTTCTAGTGGCATGTTCCCACTTCAATCACTTCGAAAGATTTCTGAGATATATATACGTTTTTACCTCCAAATTCATATTAGCATTATGTTGTATCTCTTTGTAGCTTTCATCATCACTTCTGCATATATTGATAATATTCAGGAGTCAGAGATGCTGGAGGCAAATTTACTTGTAAGAAAAGGAAGAAATGCATGTTTCTATACTGGTTTCAGTATCAGATCATAATAATTATGTCTTGGTGCTGAATGACACTTGGTGTGGCATGGGTTGTCATGGTTTGTACCATGTCAACCTAATTTTACATTAATTTTAGGGTTAAATTTGGTTCCAATTGTTTCAATTGAGACCTTATAAGATTTTGAATGGGTTGTTAATTAGGATTATCTAGTGTTTTGCCTGATTTGGGTAGAACTAGAGTCAAGTCAAGCTGAACCAAGTTATTAATTGAGTGAATATGAACTGAATTAATTTTATTATATGATATAATTGCATAAAATAATTATTAATTTAAACTTGCTCAATGAGGGATTCTCAAGCTCCTCCCTCCTCCCTCTGCCTGATCATCAATTCCTGACCTTCTTTACTGCATCAACTGCTGGTTTTTGATGCTCGATTGAACTCCATCCCTTCTTTGGTCCTTTGTTGCAAATCTTTATCGTGAGCTTTACTCCCTGCCCCTACTTCCCTTTTTGCCCATCATGGGGTTGGGTTCCACTGTTAGGTCTAGATGAAAGGCATGTGCTACTCGTTGCAGGTGATACATCTTTGGTGTGCGCGATACAGGTGAAATATGTAACTTGCTTCAGATGTTCATTTCTGATGTGGTTCAGCCGTTGTAAGTTATTGCATACCGAGGTTGATCCTTGATATTATAAGTCACACTTCAGCTACATGAATCTTAGATGCTTATAGAGAATATTCTCTTCTAAACAAGATATTGATTCAGTATTTGGAAACTATTTCTTGATTTCTTTCAGAATGACATTATAAATTGGCTTGTTCAAGTCAATTCTTAACCTGATCAATCATGTTCCCTCTAATGACCACACTGGTAGCCTAATTTGTTTGAGAGAGAAGGGGGAAAATCCATTTGTATTATGCATGAAAAGTTGGAACCTATCATATCTGCTGTATTTACGTTATTATGGCTCTGCTTTCGTTAATCATATTGTCTACTTCTAGTTGCTGGTTTAGCTTTTATACCAAATTGCTCATCAATTTTATTCTTTTATCCCCTCACGTAACATGGGCTGTTTAGAAATCCATGAATCATCTGATTGTGCTTTTGGAGACAGTAATAGAATGATCAGTGATATTGTCACTTAAATCACCTATTTGTAATATTCTAGAGTAAGGCCATCATGACGACACTATCAATCAAATTACTTCGAAATACTGCAGGTCGCTTTGGGCGTGGACAAATGCAGAAGCCATTTGAAGAAGCTACCTTTACACTCCAAGTCGGGCAAATTAGTGACATCGTCGATACTGACAGCGGTGTCCATATCATTCTGAGAACTGGTTGATGCTCACTGCAGTATGGAACTTTGTTTTCAAACTTCCATTCTGATTATTAAGGGGCAATCTGCATGACATTAATAATAAGATGCCCTGAGCTACAGTCATGCTTTAAGGACCATTGGTATCACTATCAAATTTTGGCCCTAAACTCTATTCAGCAAAATGATTGGAAAAATATTGACGTTTCGCTTGGTTTGTGGCACGATAATTGAATCTTGTTCACTTTGGGGAAAAAAATTGCATATGTTTCATACTCTACTGCCTATTATGCATGGTTGATCTTTGTTCCTGGATATTCGTAAAGCTTTTCTGGACATTTTTTCGAAGTTTTATTTTGGTAGTTTCAGAATTATCCATTCACCTATTGATATAACTTGTGTGTCATTCAAGTAAAGAGTTCCTAATTTTAGCACTGATCCTACCTGCGAATGCGGATGATTTGAACAAATCATCGGTGAGTTTGCACATATGTTAACTTGTTCTCAATTGTCTAGCAACAATATAGTTTGATGAGATTTGTGGGAGCCTGAACAAAAGAAAACCGAAGGAAAAGAGCGTAGCGTGACCACTTTGATGGTCAAATTAGTTTTTGACAGTGGTGGAGGAACAAGAAAAGCAGTAAATTTAGGAATTTTATGCATCTATGTGTGTGTGCATATATGTGACCATCGAGATGGTTATCTTTTATAGAGAAATGATTAATCTCTGCATTCTCGATGTCTCCTCTCCTTTCGAGATTATTATTTACTTTTTAAAATAATATTCTTGAATCTCGAACTTTACATAAACATTATTTTTTTTATGAAATGGTCTTAAATCTCGAGGTCCATATGAGCATTATCTTTTTTCTAAAATAGTCATGAATTCCGAGATCTGCATGAGTATTATCTTCTTTCTAGAAAGATCTTGAATCCCAAGTCGAGTCACCCAGGAGACGAAATCACAAGGATGCCTCGGCGCCAAGAAGTCGATGCGCTAGGAAGTTGGGGCGCCAGGAAGTCGAGGTCCTAGGAAGCCAAGTGCACCAAGAAACTAGGGCATCGAGCACTATCTTCTTTATAAAATGGTCATGAATCCCGAATTCACATGAGTATTATCTTCTTTCTAAAATGGTTTTGAATCCCAAGTCGAGTCATCTAGGAGACGAAATCGTAAGAATGCCTCGTCGCCAAGAAGTTGAGGTGCTAGGAAGTCAGGGCGCCAGAAAGCGGAGTGCCAGGAAGCCAAGGGTACCAAGAAGTCAAGGCGTCACCTAGGAGATGAAATTGTAAGGATGCTTCGGCGCCAAGAAGTCGAGGCGCTAGGAAGCCGGGGCGCCAAAAAGGCGGGGTGCAAGGAAGCCAAGGGTACCAAGAAGTCAAGGTGTTGAGCATTATTTTCTTTTTGAAATGGTCTTGAATCTCGAGTTGAGTCGCCCTGTAGACGCCTCGATGCCAAGAAGCTGGAGCACTAGGAAGTCGGGGTGTCAGAAAGTTAGGGGAGCCAAGAATTCGGGGGCACCAAGATGTCGAGGTAGATTGATCGCCATCTCAACAAGCTACCAATTTTCCTTATCCATGTGGCACCCATCGACTACCTCCCCGATCACAATTCTCCTATTTAAGTTTAGTCGAAGGAGGCAGGAGTCCAACCGACTGTGGACTTTAGTTGTGACTAAACGAGATAATTTTGGCTATCTTGACGAGCTAGCCACGTGGTAGGTCCTTTATGTATTTCTAAAAGGATTTCACATTAAATGTTGGCACGTCTCTGGTCGTGTCTTTAAATGTAGTTACTCTTTTTAAACATGTCGCCTACGTCATCTGCCTTGATCCCCAAGCTCAAATGCATTCATCCCGATGATTGGGGAATCATCTTCTACTCCTTGATATAAGTTAGTTGACTCAAGTTTTAACGTTGCTTCCCTAGATCGGTTAAGGACCATTTACAAGATTATGGCCGACCATCTAATAAGGCTCTCAAATGGTAATGACTAGCCAAATCACCCTCATCATAGTTTCATAACTTTCTTTCGAAGTCATTTAATAAGTAGGTTGCATCTTTATATTCTGTCGTTTTTTTACTTAAGTATACCAATAATTTCGCATTCCATTATCACAGCTAGGTCCCAACTTATTTCGAATTTTAACTAGAGTAGCTATCATATTCCAACTATATCGAATCTTTATACCCTAGAATCTTTCATTATTTCTTTTACCCATAGAAGATGGAAGATGGGGTCTTCTTTTTCTCCTCCAGAGCTCAAACTCATTGATAACCTCCATCTTCACACAAGGGGTGGAAACCCCATTTTTTATTCATTAAAGCCCTCAAGTCCGGTGTTTTGACCCACCCGATTGCAACGTGAGTTGCCCACGCCTCCTACCCTAAATGATTGTCATCTACAGCGAGGCTACTTTGTGCATCGTTGTAATGACCTCCCTCCTCACTCTAGAGGGACGTCACATTACTTTTCTTCTTAACCAGGACCAGTCGACTAGCTCCTTAAGCATTCGACTGGTGCTAGTCGACTCCTAGGCCAAATCACTCCCCCAATCTTTCTGTTCGAAATCTAGGTAGGCCAGGGACCAGTCGACTGTTTCAGTCGACTCAGCCTGGAAATCACTCGACCAATGTTTTGTTCCCTCGATTTCACTGAGGGCAGTCGACTGACTCCTTGAGTAGTCGACTGATACTTCACTAATTTCAATTCTAGACTTCAGAAACAATGGACAACACAACGGATACATTTCTACTTCAACTACACTAAGATTATAGAACTCACAATCATAATAACCATAATCATACTCCATTTAGCATGCATCTCAACTTAAAACCTCTTGCGGAATAACCACTCAAACTTATAATCTTTGCGGAAATAAAACTACTATCATGAAACTTGTGGAAATGAAACTACTATCAAGTTGCTATTGTTTAGAGCTTAGAACACTAAGCAAAACTCATCCCAAAGGATCTCACTCCACGGTTCCGCCGCCACTGACAAAACCATCCTTCCTTAGCCTCCTTGCCTTACATCCTTTCTTTACCTTTATCTGCAGTAAAAGGATGCAAACTATAAGCGAATTGCTTAGTAAGTAGATACCTACTCTCACAAAACATGCAATCGATAGTAAACATGTTCATGCTTGCTTTAAAACATGTGCAACTGAAAATGTTATACTTAACATGAAAAATGCTCATGATTACACTTATAACAAATGCTTGCATTTGAAAATTTTGCTTGAACTGAAAAATGCTTAACATGCTTGAACAAAAATACTTGCTTTTGAAAACTTGAAACTTTTATATTCTTATACCTCTTATACTTCAAAATAAATAAACATCCTGCTAATGGGCCCGACATAGTACCAATGCGCGCATCCCTAATAGGTTTCGGGGTAGCTAGCCACCAAACCCTAATAGAGCATCTACTAGGCTTGCCTAAATCTGTGGGTCTTGGCCCGGTACATGTCACTTAATAAAGTAATATACTTAAACTTGTAATCATGCTTGTACTTATAATGCTTTCACTTGGTACCTTCTTTGCACTTAAAAAGTAATGTTCCCAAAACTCGTTTTGAAAACACATCAAGATCTTAGTCTTGTAATTACTTAAATGCTTAGTCCCAGAACTCGTTCTAGTAAGACCTCGGTCTTACTCTGAACTTTTATCGAGCACCTTGCGTGCCCTAGTTCCCAAAACTTATTTTGGGCAAATCAAGACCTTGGTCTTGCTAATACTAAGATCACATACACCAAAAGACTTAAAATCAAGTTCTACAACAACTAAAATGCATACAAGAACTACTTTTACTGCAGATGAGTGATCTACTTACATGATGCTTTCTACTCACTATACCGAATACGAAGCCTAGTGTGGAATCCCTTCGTCCCCATCCTCCGCACGGTCGCCGGATCGTGGGCGCAAGAACAAGGAGGAACCCTAGTTCTCCTTTTCGGTGGAGGAAGAAGAAAAGTGGGGAAACCCTTTTTGTTTTCGGCAGGGAAGGAGGAAGAAAGAAAACCCTTTTTTTTTCTCCTTTCTATCCTTTATATACTAAGTGGAAGTTGAAACATCTTCCATAAAAAGGTGCTTACTATCCCTTATCTTATATTATTTCCATATTTTAGTGTGATGCTTTACAATTACTTAATGGAAATTTAAACCAAAACTACAGGAGAGGTCTTGAGTTCGAGCCTCGGCTCTGACCCTTTTAAAGAAATTTTTATATTTCTCTTTATTTGGAAATTTTTTGAAAAATTTCCGGGCATTACAATCCACCCTACCTTATAAAAAGCTCGTCCTCAAACTTAGAATAGTTTCGGATACTTTTGCCTCATGCTACCTTCTATTTCCCAAGTTGCCTCTTCGTACTTCTAGTTTAGCCATAGAACCTTTACTAGGGGTACCTCTTTGTTCCTCAGTTTCTTGACTGCTCGATCTATTATCTGAACAGGTCGACTTTCATAACTGAGATCTTCTTGAACTTGTACCGTCTGTGGCTCAATCACTTGGTTGGCATCAGGGATATGTTTCTTCAGTATTGAGACATGAAACACATTATGAATAGCTAACATCTCTGGAGGTAGCTCTAACTCGTAAGCTACTTTGCCAACTCTTTCCGTTACTAGGTAGGGTAGTATGTAACGAGGACTTAGCTTGCCCTTTTTGCCGAATCTCATTACGCCTTTCATGGGAGCTACTTTGAGGAAAATCTTGTATCCCCAACCTCGAACTCCAGTGGTCTACGCCGCACATCGACATAACTCTTCTGCCTACTCTGAGCGGTTTCTATCCTTTGGCGAATGCTCTTTATAGCTTCTATGGTATCATTAATAAGGTCAGTCTGATACCCCATCTCTTTCTTCTCACTACTTTCGTACCAACAGATAGGAGATTTGCACCTTCTACCATAAAGAACTTCATAACGCGTCATACCAATAGTAGCTTGGTAACTGTTATTCTAGACGAACTCGGCTAAACATAAATACTTGCATCAACTGCCCTTGAAATTTAATGCACAAGCTCTAAGCATATCTTCTAAAACTTGATTTACTCTTTCTGTCTGCCCATCAGTCTGAGGATGGAAAGCTGTGCTAAACTTCAATTTGGTGCCAAGTGTTGTCTGTACACACTCCCAAAACTGCGAAGTGAAACGACCATCTCTATCAGAGGTAATGGTCTTCGGAACTCCGTGCAGTCGGATCACTTCCTGAACATATAACTGAGCTAGTCTTTCTATTGAGTAAGACACTTTGATTGCCAAGAAGTGTGCAGACTTGGTCAATCTGTCTACAATTACCCAAATAGCATCATAGCCATTTGTTGTCTTTGGTAGACCAACTATGAAATCCATGGCTATATCTTCCCATTTCCACTCGAGAATCTGTATGGGATGTAGGACTCCTCCTGACCTCTGATGTTCTGCTTTAACTCTTTGACATGTCAGGCAGGTACTGACATATTTAGCTACATCTCTTTTCATTCCAGACCACCAAAATCTTCTTTTCAAATCCTGGTACATTTTAGTAGAACCAGGGTGCATAGAGTAGGGAGTTCTATGGGCTTCCTCAAGAATCTTCTTTCTTATCTCTTCACTGTTAGGGACATATAGACGATCACCATAATAAAGTATCACACTATCAGATACTCTAAACTCTTTACTTTCTCCTTCTTGCATCTCTTGCTTAATCTTTTGAATATCAGAATCTTGATCTTAATTTTTCTGTATATCCTCAAGAAGAGTTGACTCTAGTGTCAATACTGAGAGTTGCCCATCAATGATCTCAACTCTATAATCTGCTATCTCTTTCTGCAGTGGTGGTGACAGTGATGACAGGGACATCAAAGTTGCGCAAGTCTTTCTACTTAACGCATCAACCACTTTATTCGCTTTACCAGGTGGTAGAGGATTTCACAGTCATAATCTTTGACTAACTCAAGCCACCTTCGTTGTCTCATATTTAAGTCCTTCTGAGTGAAGAAATATCTCAGACTCCGGTGATCTGTATAAATCTTGCCCTGGACTCCGTACAGATAATGCCTCCACATTTTAAGAGCGAAGACTACTGCTGCTAACTCAAGATCATGAGTAGGGTAGTTCTTTTTATAATCCTTGAGTTGCCTGGAAGCATAAGCAATGACCTTTCCTTCTTACATGAGTACAGCTCCAAGTCCCAGCTTTGATGCATCACTGTATATATCAAAGCTTCTGTCACTTTCTTGAACTATAAGAATGGGAGCACTTGTCAATCTTTTCTTCTGCTCAATAAAAGTCTGCTCACAATCTTTAGTCCACTCATACTTCTTATGTTAGTGCAGACATCTTTGGGCAAAGTGTCAAAAGTTAAGATATAATATTGATCTAACATATTTACTAAGTGTACAAGAAAAGAAGCCCTAGGTACACTAGGCACGAAGTCCTGGTCGAGGACAGGGCACGAAGCCCTAGCAAGGAGTCGGGCACCGAAGACCTGCTCGGAAGGTGGGCACGAAGTCCTGGTCGAGAACTGGGCACGAAGCTCTGGCAAGGAGCTGGGCACCGAAGACCTGCTCGGAAGGTGGGCAAGAAGACCTGGTCAAGTGCATCGGGCAAAAGTCCAACCGGAGGAGCCGGTTGGCAAAAGGTAAACTCTCCTGAGAGGAGTAGGTGAGGACGCGTTCCCCGTCGAGGGAACAGTAGGCGTCGGGTCGACCTAGGGCTCCATTTTGGAGACCCAAAGTCAGAGCCAAGACAGCTACGACTGTAAAATGCACTAACATGCTTGCTTTGTTTTGTTTGGTACTAACCCTGGATGCAGGACCGAAGGAACGAGTCTCTGCAGCTCAAAACGCTCCAAAGGAGAGGAGCAGCAGCTGGGTTGGGCGCCCGGGTGGTCCCGGGCGCCCTAAGTCAAAGCCAAACAAAGAGTTAGCAAGAAAACGCTTCGGAAGCCTATGCTCCTGGGCGCCCCCTTGCTCCCGGGCGCCCCCGTGCTCCCGGGCGCCCCGGGCTCAAGCCAACGAAGCGGATAGAGTCAAGCCCGCGAGAAGCCAGCTGACCGAGTCAACCGGGGCGCCCCCAGCGTCTCGGGCGCCCCCACAGTCAACTCTCAGCCCTATTCAAGTGGGATAAGGGCTGACCGAGACTTGTCCGGATCGACTGACACGTGGGGGGGCGCCCCCAACGTTCAGGGCGCCCCAGGAGGCTATAAATAGCCCCTCGACCCCAAGGCTTCGAACAACAATCTTTCCAACGCTTCTACGCTCTTTGACTCAAACGCGCTGCTCCAGAAACCTTCCATTTCGAGATTCCAAGCGCCGACGACGACCCTCGGCACCGAAGTACGATCCATACCGGGTGTTGATCACGAAGAGTAAAACTGTTATATTTACTGCAATTTACTTATACAATTCTTGTAAACCTTTTGCGCTCATGTAGAATTGCCCGCAGTAAACGGTCAACGACCGTGGGCCTTGGAGTAGGAGCCGACCGCGACTCCGAACCAAGTAAAACCGCTTGAGTCTTTTGTGTTGTGTTTTGTTTATTCCGCTGCGTATTTGCTCTTTTCTCAATCCGAAACGATTTACGATATTCACCCCTCCTCTATCGTATTCTCTCGATCCAACAAGTGGTATCAGAGCGGGGAAGCTCAAATCTGGTGCAACCACCAATTTGAGAATTTTTTCGGATTTCTTTTTAAATTATTTTCTAATTTTCATCGTTAATCGAGGTTGGTGCAACACCCCTCGATAAATATTTTTTTTCTTCCCGCACTACTAATCCAAGACCAAGTCTTGGGATATTTCGTTCTTTGTACTCTTATTGTCAGATAAATTCTTAAATGGCCATGCAAGAAGGCTTCAGTACCGCAAGACCGCCGCTCTTCAGTGGGGAGGACTTCTCCTACTGGAAGAGCAGAATGAAGGTCCACCTGAAAACTCAGGTGGACATGTGGATAATCATCCAGTCAGGACTGGAAATACCAAGGAATGCTGACGGAGTACAACAATCTTACACTGAATGGGACGCTGCACTCAAAAAGAAAATTGAAGCCGATGCCAAAGCGACCCAAACACTCCAATGCGGCCTAACCAAAGAGGAGCTGAACCGGGTGGGTCCATTCAACAGCGCCAAAGAACTCTGGGGTAAGCTGATCGAACTACACGAAGGAACCTCCGACACCCGAATCAGCAAGAGGGACTTTCTGCTGAACAAGCTGTATACCATCAAGATGAACGACGGCGAATCAGCTGCTCAGCTCCATGCCAGAATTTAGGAGCTGATGAACGGTCTACACACCATCGGTCACAAGGTAGAAAACCGTGACCTAATAAGGTACGCCCTTAACGCTTTCCCAAGAAACACCTTGTGGGCATCTATGGTAGATGCGTACAAAGTTTCAAGGGATCTTTCAAAAATTAAGTTAGATGAACTATTTTCTGAATTAGAATTGCATGAGCAGACTAACTGCAATCTGGTCGAGAAAGGCATTGCCTTTGTTGCAGGTAAAGCTAGAAAGACAACCAAGAAGAAACTTCAACCTGCACCCGAGCCTGATTCAGACTCAGACTCAGAAGACAACGAAGGAGATCGACCCAAGCTGGTCCGGCTTGCCCGAAACTACTACAAGGAATTGAAGAATCAATCCAACAGAAGAAAAACTAGCCGAAAGAAGGACGATCCAGCTGAACCAACGAAGAACAAATCAAGTGTGACTTGTTTCGAATGCAACAAAAAGGGTCATTTCAAATCGGAATGCCTTAACCTAAAGGAAGCCAAGAAAGCAAGAAGAAAGAAGGCTCTTCAAGCAACGTGCGACGAGTCTTCCTCCGAAGAAGAAGAAGAGACTCCACAGTCGAACCTGCTTGCACTAACCGCCTCAGAAGAAATCGAGACCGAGTCAGAATCGGAGCCGGACGACGGCAAACTCACGTTTTCAGAGGATGGCGGAATCACTATAAGTGGTTTTTCTAGAAGTCAATTAAACGAATTAATTACATATCTTTCTCGAGACTTGGTAAAAGATAAACTCCGAGTCGAATCTCTCCGACAGGAAGTAAAACTCCTGAAAGAGGGAGCTGACTCTGGATTCTTAACTGAGAAGGTTCAAGAAGGAACCTCTACTCAAGTTGAAAAACTTGAGAAAGAGAACTCCTCCTTGAAAACTCAAGTCAAGGACCTCAGAACAGCATTAGAACGGTTCACTTCTGGTTCCAAGGGTCTAGACATGATTCTTGGAAAACAGAAGTCGGTTCTAAATCGATCCGGATTAGGCTATAGAACCAAATCTAGACAAAGATCGTACTATGCTGTACTGAACCAGTCCAGACCTAAAATTCAGGCATGGGTACCCAAATTATGCCTGAACAAACAAACTGGATCAAATCAGTATTGGATCCCCAAGGACAAGATTCACATCTTGTCGAACCATTATCGTGGCTTTAGTCCAGGGGGAGCCAAATTAAAAATAATATTTATAGTTAGATAAATTTCAATTCTTGTTTTTAAATTGCATGATTGCTTGTTTATTTAATTTCTGCAATCTACCATGCTTAGACTTAGGAATGGTTAGTTTAAGGACTGAACCAACTTAACTGAAATTTGAACAACATAGTATTGGGTGGCGGTGAGATGATAGTACGTTAGGGAAGCCAATTCTAATAAGGTCAAGTATACTCTACTTGGTCTCTTTAGACTGGTGAAACTAGCCGAAGCTACCGATCCAAGACCCGAGCTAGTTAGACCAGAATTTTTCAAAAAATAATTTTGAAAATGAAATTTCATTAAAAGTCTTTGTCAAGGAAAGGGTTGATGATCCAATAAGGCTACGGCCAAAGAAGGCCTAGTGTCTCGCCAAGACCTGGAAGCTAATTTTTGAAATTCAAATTATTCTTTGTAAAAATCGAATCTAACACAAATTTTCAGTTAATTGTAGATTCAAACATTTTTTTTAAAATCAACTGTTTTCAAAATTAATTCAATTTTTTTAAATAAATCATAATTTTTTCAAAATAATTTTATCTACTAAAACCTGTCTCACAAAACCCATAAGGCAAACGTGATTGATAACCCTAGATTGGTTGAGACGGTCAAATTTAATTTAATCGAAATTCATTTAATACCTGCATTGTTGTTTAAATACAAACATTAAATCCTATAGTTTAGAACGGCATTGACCTAATACTAGTCAAACCATGGTCAAAGTAGTCAAAACATAGTCAAAGCAGTCAAATCATAGTCAAACCAGTCAAACCATAGTCAAAGCAGTCAAATCATGATCAAAATAGTCATACCATGGTCAAAATAATTAAACCATGGTCAAATGGTCAACAAGACAACAAAGTTGTCAATTCACACCTAACTCGGGCGCCCGTGACTCCTCGGGTGCCCCGCACAACACTTTCACCTCTCTCAAGGCAAAAAACTTGCCATTATCACTTAACCAGGGTGCCCCGGCCCCTGCGGGCGCCCCGACCCATGCGGGCGCCCCCAGTACCGGTCAAAGGCGGCAATGCTGCCATCCAAGTCTGACCGGGGCGCCCGGGCCATCGCGGGCGCCCCCGACCAGCATTAGGGCATTGCCAAAGGCAGAAGCCCCTGTCCCGGGCGCCCTAGCCAAAGTGCCTATATAAGTCACCCGAATCTCCTCATCTTGCCACACCCAAATCCTTTCTTCTCTCTAACTCTTTTCCTTCCAAGGCGACCAAGTGACCTTCTTGCTCCCTCAACCTCGACCATGCCTCCTCGAACGGCTACTCGGTATAATTTTTTTTCCATTTTCTTACGCATTTAAAATTATTTTTCTTAAATTCCTTCCTTTAAATGCATGTTTCTTATCTTAGAAAACGCCGAGCAAACCAATCAGACCCCGGTACCGAACCTAGTCCCGATCCTAGGTTCCCAACTTTAGAACTTTGTAATAAGTTTGCTCGAACGACATACAAGCCTATAAAAACGAGCTACTTAAATAGGCAATTCTTCACTCAATCTTGTCTACTAGCCATGAACGTCATCAACTTTTACCAACTAGACAACCTCGTATTCTACACCCATCCCATTAACACATCTTTATGTGCAGAATTCTATAATAACATAGTTAGACAGAATGATCTTATGTTTGTCACTACTGTTCAAGGGATGCCCTTGACAATCACACCCTCCTTGCTCAACCGATTTCTTGGACTACGACTCTCCCAGTCCACCTTTTGCTGCTACCCTTCTAGGGATCTTCCTTTTGATGCTCCCTACTCTCACATTACCCTAGACACTCTACACTCCTACTTTTATAGAGACGTTAGAAACCCTTTGGCCAGACGATTTCAGTCTGTTGACCTTCAGGTACAGGACTACACTCTGTATAGAGTTCTAGTCCACTGCATCTTACCGTTATCCACTAGGGACATCGCGACCATGCGACCATTTCATACCTTCCTTCTGTATGCACTGATCCACCATCTTGATATCGACATTGGACTACACATGTTCCATACGATCCTATATGCGTCCAGTGTTACCACTCAGGGGCGAGTACGCACCCCCTATTGCCACATCATCACTTCCATTCTTCATTATCACGGTCGTAACATCACCGATGGTGATACGACCACGATGACTAACTTCGATGAGATAGGTTTTAGGAACTTTTCCCTAGTTGGTATAGAGGTCTCTGGTACCGGGGTTTTGTCGTGGAGACGCCAGCGAGCCAGACCACCGATCGACTCTGATGAGGATGTTGAGGTCGATGTCGGAGATCTGGCAGTCGAGGTTCGTGAGCATATAGACGAGCCCCCACCACCGACACTATACGAGAGAGTGACACGGCTCGAGACACAGGTCCAGAGCCTCCGAGAGGAAATGGAGGCCAATCATGCTGAAGAAATGGAGGCAAATCAGGGCTATTACACTGAGTATATGAATGCCCTCAGAGCCGATAGGGAGACTAGTGACGCACGGTATCACGAGATGATGGCGCTATTTCGATCCTGGCAGCCAGGATCATCCGATCATCCCGACCCTTCCTCCTAGATTTGATTAGCATTGTATTATTTGACTTACCCTACTCAGTAGGGTTAACTTGTATTGACTATGGTATGACTGTGCTGGTTCTCTCTTTTGATCAGCTGACTTATGAAGTTGACTATTTATTTTTCTTAATTATCTGATCATTGTTAGGATTATGCTTGGTAGAATAGGTTTACTCTATTTTTTTGTTCTTAAATTGCTTTACTGGCTTTTTCAATTTTTAAAATAATTTTAAAAACCGCTTTACTTAATCAGCTTTTAATAAGTTTGAAAAATCTTTTTAGCTTTTTCTTCTTAATAATTTTTCGACTTAGTTTTATTTTTAAAAAACTACCCCCTTCAAAACTAGGGCTTTTTCACAAATGGACTTAGCCTAGGCCCTAACCCTAGAACTGCATGCACCTATAGATTTAGAAGCCAGCATCTCACAAGCACCTTAGGATACTTTTGACTGATAACCTAGAATGGGTTGAGATGCTTAGGTCTTTGCCTTAATTCAAGATGTAGATCAGTGCATCTGCAGTAATTGGGGCACTAAATACAACTTAAACAGTAATCAGGTTAAGTGTCAAGTTTAGAAAATCTAACTTGAACAGAACACTTAACTTGACTAACCCTAGCGAAAATTACTATTTATAACAGTTAGTTAGTAGCTAATTGGGTTAGACAGGACCCTACAGAGATAATTTCAATTGATTTGATTCAGTTTACATCTTGAATTGGTTTAGTACAACACATTATTCTTTGCAATTTATTTATTTTAGTTATGCTGCTTTGCTTTTGATATATGGCAAAGGGGGAGAGATAGGAAAAGAGAGAAGCTTTAAATTTTTTCAAAATTCAAAACTTTATCCTTTCTTATCAAAAAGTTTAAGTTAAGTGTTTTTTTTCAAAACTACTTCCAAAGTACTTGACTTAAATTGTTTTCAAAAATACTTGACTTAAATTTTTTTAAAAAATTTCTAAATAGTACTTGACTTAAATTGTTTTCAAAAATTTCTAAGTAGTACTTGACTTAAATTATTTTCAAAAATTTCTAAGTAGTACTTGACTTAAATTGTTTTCAAAAAATTCTAAGTACTTAACCCAGTTTCAAAATTGTTTTTAAGTACTTGACCAAAGCTGCTTACAAAAGTATTTCGAAGTACTTAAACTCAAGCTATGTTCAAAACTTTTTCTAAGTATTTATCTTGAATAGAAAAGTTTCTAAAGCACTAAAGAGATTGAATTTTTTTTTGTTAAACTTCAGAAAATGATTCTACTAAGTTTTTGACTTAAATTTTTCTAAGTGTCCAAATCAAAAAAAATTTTGGACCAAAATTTCTTTTGGAAAATAGCTTCTAAAACTTCTGTTGAAAAATGTAAACTTCTGTTGAAAAATGTTCTAAGTGTTGAAAAATCAATTCCATCTTGAGACTTAGAAATTTTTTCAAACCCCACGAACTTTTGAAAAACCTAGGGGGAGATTCCTTCCAGGGGGAGGAAACTAAACTGTTATATCACCTGTTTTAATTAACTTAACTTTTTGAACCGGGTTGCCATAAATCAAAAAGGGGGAGATTGTTGGTGCAGACAGCACCTAAGTCGAACCTGTGTTTTGATAATAGCAAAGGGTTCAAAAGTTAAGATATAATGTTGATCAAACATATTTACTAAGTGTACAGGAAAAGAAGCCCTAGGTACACTAGGACCGAAGTCCTGGTCGAGGACTGGGCACGAAGCCCTGGCAAGGAGCCGGGCACCGAAGACCTGCTCGGAAGGTGGGCACGAAGTCCTGGTCGAGGACTGGGCACGAAGCCCTGGCAAGGAGCTGGGCACCGAAGACCTGCTCGGAAGGTGGGCACAAAGACCTGGTCAGGTGCATCAGGCAAAAGTCCAACCGGAGGAGCCGGTTGGCAAAAAGTAAACTCTCCTAAGAGGAGTAGGTGAGGACGTGTTCCCCGTTGAGGGAACAGTAGGCGTCGGGTCGACCTAGGGCTCCATTTTGGAGACCCAAAGTCAGAACCAAGACAGCTACGGCTGTAAAATGCACTAACATGCTTGCTTTGTTTTGTTTGGTACTAACCCTGGATGCAGGACCGAAGCAACAAGTCTCTGCAGCTCAGAACGCTCGAAAGGAGAGGAGCAGCAGCTGGGTTAGGCGCCCGGGAGGTCCTGGGCGCCCTAAGTCAAAGCCAAACAAAGAGTTAGCAAGAAAACGCTTCGGAAGCCTATGCTCCCAGGCGCCCCCTTGCTCCCGGGCGCCCCGGATGCCTCGGGCGCCCCGGGTCAAGCCAACGAAGCGGATAGAGTCAAGCCCGCGAGAAGCCAGCTGACCGAGTCAACCGGGGTGCCCCCAGCGTCCCGGGCGTCCCCACAGTCAACTCTCAGCCCTATTCAAATGGGATAAGGGCTGACCGAGACTTGTCTGGATCGACTGACACGTGGGGGGGCGCCCCCAACGTTCAGGGCGCCCCAGGAGGCTATAAATAGCCCCTCGACCCTAAGGCTTCGAACAACAATCTTTCCAACGCTTCTACGCTCTTCGACTCAAACACGCTGCTCCAGAAACCTTCCATTTCGAGATTCCAAGCGCCGACGATGACCCTCCGCACCAAAGTACGATCCATACCGGGCGTTGATGATGAAGAGTAAAACTGTTATATTTACTGTAATTTACTTATACAATTCTTGTAAACTTTTGCGCTCATATAGAATTGCCCGCAGTAAACGGTCAACGACCGTGGGCCTTGGAGTAGGAGCCGACCGCGACTCCGAACTAAGTAAAACCGCTTGAGTCTTTTGTGTTGTGTTTTGTTTATTCCGCTGCGTATTTGCTCTTTTCTCAATCCGAAACGATTTACGATATTCACCCCCCCTATCGTATTCTCTCGATCCAACATCTTATTCTTCCTGGTAAGGGTTGTTAGCGGAGAAGCTATCTTTGAAAAGTCTTCCACAAATCTTCTGTAATACCCTGCTAAACCCAGAAAGCTTCTGATCTCACTGGCATTCTTTGGTCGACCCCAGTTACTAACTGCTTCAATCTTTGTTGGGTCTACCATAACACCTTCCTTGGAAATGATGTGGCCTAAAAAAGCCACTTGGTCAAGCCAAAATTCACACTTTGAAAATTTGGCGTACAACTTCTTCTGCTGTAAGGGCTTCAACACGACTCTCAGGTGTTCATCATGTTCTTCCTGAGACTTTGAATAAACTAAGATATCATCAATGAAGACTATGACGAACTTATCAAGGAACTCCTTGAATACTCGATTCATTAGATCCATGAATGTTGCAGGGGTGTTTGTCACTCCAAAGGGCATGACTACAAACTCGTAGTGTCCATACCATGTTCGGAAAGCAGTTCTCGGCACATCACTCTCCTTAACTTTGAGTTTATGGTAAACTGACCGCAGATCTATTTTGGAAAACACTGTTGCCCCTTTCAACTGATCAAACAAATCATCTATCCTTGGCAAGGGATATCTGTTATTGATGGTCACTTTATTCAGGACTCGGTAATCTATGCACATTCGCATAGTTCCATCTTTCTTCTTGACGAACAACACAGGAGCTCCCTAGGTGAATGACTAGGGTGGATGAAACCCTTGTCAAGCAGCTCTTGTAATTGTTCTTGCAGTTCCTTTAGTTCTGTTGGCGTCATACGATAAGGTGCCTTTGAAATCAGGTTGATACCTGAAGCCAACTCAATTTCTCGATTAGGAGGGAGTCCTGGTAACTCTTCAGGAAACACCTCCAGATAGTCACATACTACCCGCACTTCTTCTTTCTTTAGCCCTTCTCTTTGCCTTGCATCTATTACGTGTGCTAGATAACCAGAACATCCATTATCTAACATCTTGTGAGCTTGTAGATTAGAAAGAAACCTTTTTGTCTTTCTCTTTGGGTCTCCGACAAACTCGAACGGAAATTCTACTTCTGGCGTGACCTTTACTCTTCTTTTGCGGCATTCAATAGAGGCACTGTACTTTCTCAAGAAATTCATCCCTAGAATGATATCGTAATCCTTCATATCAAGGACTACTAAATCACCATACAGTTCTCGGTTGGAAATCCGAATTGGTACATCTCTTAGCCACTGAGTAGATGCCATGACCTCTCCCGAAGGTAAGGTCGTTAAGAACTTATCATTCAGCATTTCTGGTAGAATCCCTAGCTTCTTGGAGAATGTCATAGACACAAATGAATGTGTTGCACTAGTATCAAATAACACACTAGCATAGTGAGATAAAATGAGTATTCGACCTGTGACCACGGTAGGAGAATTTGCCACCTCTTCCTTGGTGATGGAGAAAATCCTGGCATTGGTTGAGACTGGTGAAGCTTCCACTCTCCCTTGACTGATGTAGGGTCCTTCCAGTGCTGGTTGCATCTGGTGCAACTGTGCAGACTTTCCCCCGTACTGAATAAGTTATGGTGGAGGCGGATTTGCTTTGATAGGGCAAGCCTTGGCCATATGCCCTTCTACTCCACAGATATAACACCCACTCATGCCCTGGAGATATTCTCCTGGGTGCGTCCTCCCACACTTTGAACATTGAGGATATTTGGGGTACTTGCTTGATGAGCTTCCCTTGTTGTTGGTGCAGAATGCACCAAAGTTAAACCTGTGTTTTGATAATGGCAACAGAGGTCAAAAGTTAAGTCTTACTTGTGTTTCTAACAAGTTACTCTAGTGCGCAGAGATAAAGTCCTAGCGAAGGACTGCTAGGCAACTGGCGAAGGACTGTCAGTAGCAAAGTCCCAGCGAAGGACTGCTAGGCAACTGGCGAAGGACTGCCAGTAGCAAAGCCCTAGCGAAGGACTGCTAGGCAACTGGCGAAGGACAGCCAGCATCCAAGCCCTAGCGAAGGACTGCTAGGCAACTGGCGAAGGACTGCCAGTATCCAAGACCTGACAAAGGACCGTAAGGCAAAAGTCCAACCAAAGGAGCGGTTGGCATCAGGTAAACTCTCCCGAGAGGAGTAGGTGAGGACGCGTTCCCCGTCGAGGGAAAAATAGGTGTCGGTTCGACCTAGGGCTCCATTTAGGATACCAAAGTCAGAACCAAGACAGCTAAGGCTGTATAAACTAATAATTAATTGTTTTATTGTGTTTTGGACTAACCCTGGATGCAGGACCGAAGGAACGTGTGTCTGCAACTCAGAGAGCCTCAAAGGAGTGAGGCAGCAGCTGAGCAGGGCGCCCTGAGTGTCCAGGGCGCCCCCAAGGTGAACCAGAACCAAGTGAAGCAAAAAGGGCTTCGGCTGCTTACTGGGCAGGGCGCTCTCAGCAGCCAGGGAGCCCTCAGCAGCCAGGGCACCCTCAGCAGCCAGGGCGCCCCGCACCCAAGTCTGCGAAGCTTCATCTTTATCCACAGCCGAGATTTCTGCGCGGAAGAAGTCAGCCAAGGCGCCCTCTGCGACCAGGGCGCCTCCAGAGTCAAACTTATCCCTATTCGGATGGGATAACGTTTGACCAAGCTAAAAGCGGATCGCTTGACACGTGGCAGGGCGCCCGCGACGTCCAGGGCACCCCGAGGTGCTATAAATAGCACCCAACGCCCAAGCCTTCAACAACAACTTCGAAACAACGCCTCTACGCTCTGCTGCTCTCGTGCTTCGCCCCGGAATCCTTCCAACTCGAGCCGACGACGTCCTGCTGCTCCGGAAAAAGTCGATCTTCCTCGGACGTCGGTAAAAAGAGCTATTTAAGTTTACTGTACTAAATTCTGTAATAATTTTCTGTAAACTATTTGCGCCTGATATAGAATTGTCCAAAGTAAACGGTCAACGAGCGTGGGCCTTGGAGTAGGAGTCGACACAGGCTCCGAACCAAGTAAATCGACTGTGTCTCTGTGTTTCTAATTTCTGCTGCGTACTTGCTCTAAGCTTTCCGAAAGAAAAACGATTTCCGATATTCACCCCCCCTCTATCGGTTCTCATGATCCAACAAGTGGTATCAGAGCGGGGAAGTTCGAACTTGGTGCAACCACCAGTTTGAAAATTTCTTTTCGGATTTTCGTTATTATTTTTTTTTTGAACTTTTAAATATTTTTTTTCGTTCGAATTTTTTTTCGATAATCGAGGTTGGTGCAACACCCCTCGATATTTTATTTCCCTTATCCCGCACTACTAATCCAAGACCAAGTCTTGGGATATTTTTCTAGTAGTTTTCTTTTTCAGATTAAATGGCTATGCAAGAGGGATTCAGCACCGCCAGACCTCCACTTTTCAGTGGAGAAGACTTTTCTTACTAGAAAAGTCGAATGGAGGTCCACCTGAAAACTCAGGTGGACATGTGGATCATCATCCAGTCCGGTCTGGAGATCCCCAAAAACGCCGAAGGACTACCTCAAAACTACTCGGAGTGGGACAACACCCTAAAGCGCAAAATAGAAGCCGATGCAAAAGCAACACAAACCCTACAATGCGGACTGACAAAGGAAGAGCTCAACCGAGTAGGCCCCTTCAACAGTGCCAAGGAGCTGTGGGCAAAATTGATTGAGCTACACGAAGGAACGTCAGACACTAGGATTAGCAAGAGGGATCTGCTCCTGAACAAATTGTACACTATCAAGATGGTCGACAACGAAACAGCAGCCCAATTCCACGCACGCATCCAAGAACTGATGAACGGTCTTCACACGATAGGTCACAAGGTCGAACACCGTGACCTAATAAGGTATGCCCTAAACACTTTCCCTAGAAATACCTTGTGGGCATCTATGGTAGATGCATACAAGGTTTCAAGGGATCTCTCCAAAATTAAATTAGATGAATTATTTTCTGAGTTAGAACTTCATGAGCAGACTAACTGTAATATGGCCGAGAAGAGTATTGCCTTTTTTGCAGGAAAAACTGGAAAAGCGACAAAAAAGAAACCTCAACCTGAACCCGAGCTCAACTCTGATTCAGACGCAGAAGATGAAGAAGCAGATCAATCTGAGCTGGTCCGATTGGCCCGAAGCTACTACAAAAAATTGAAAAATCAAGCCAACACACGAAGGACAAGCCGAAGAAAGGACGAACCAGCTGAACCAGCAAATGACAAACACAAGCCCAACGTAACCTGCTACGAGTGCAAGAAGAAGGGCCACTACAAGACAGAATGTCCAAATCTGAAGGAGTCCAAGAAGACAAGAAGGAAAAAGGCACTCCAAGCAACCTGGGACGATCTTCCTCAGAAGAAGAAGAGGAAGCACCCCAATCAAACCTACTAGCCCTGACCGCCTCAGAAAAGGTCGAGACTGAGTCAGAATCAGAACAGGACGACGGCTAGCTAACTTTTATAGAAGACGGCGAAATTAAGGTAACTGGTTTTAATAGATGTCAATTAAGTGAATTAATTTCATTTCTTTCTCGAGATTTGGCAAAAGCCAAACTCCGAGTCGAATCCCTCCGACAGGAAGTAAAACTCCTGAAAGAGGGAGCTGACTCTAAACCCTTAACCGAGAAGGTTCAGGAAGGAACTCCTACTCAAGTTGAAAAACTTGAAAAGAAAAACTCCTCCCTGAAAACTCAAGTTAAGGATCTTAGATCAGCCTTAGAACGATTTACTTCTGGTTCCAAAAATCTTGACATGATTCTTGGGAAACAGAAGTCCGTTCTAAATCGATCCGGACTTGGCTACCGAACCAAATCCCAACAAAGATCGTATTTGGCTATAATGAATCAGTCCAGAGGTAAAATTCAGGCATGGTACCTAAACTGTGCCTGCACCAACCAACTGGATCAAATCAGTATTGGATCCCCAAGGACAAGATTCACATCTTGCCTAACCATCACCGTGGCTTTAGTCCAGGGGGAGCCAAACTGAAAACAATATTTATTGTTCATTAAAATTTAATTTTTTGATTGATTGTTTATTTAAAATTCTGCAATTTATCATGCTTAAAATTAGAAATGGTTAGTATACGGACTGAACACACTTAACTGAAACTTGACAACATAGTATTGGGTGGAGGTGAGATGATAGTACGTTAGGGAAGCCAATTTGGCAGAACTAGCCGAAGCTACCGATCCAAGACCCAAACTAGTTAGACCAGAAATTTTTCAAAAAATAATTTTGAAAATGAAATTTCATTAAAAGGCTTTGTCAAGGAAAGGGTGGATAATCCCATAAGGCTACGGCCAAAGAAGGCCTAGTGCCTCGCCAAGACCTGGAAGCCAATTTTTGAAATTCAAATTCAAATTAATTTTTGTCAAATTCGAATCTAACACAAAATTTCAGTTAATTGTAGATTTAAATATCTTTTCAAAAATTTAATTGTTTTCAAAATTAAGTTTTTCAAAAATTTAATCACTTTCAAAATTAATTAAGTTTTCAAAATTTAATTATTTTCAAAATAAACTGTCAAAATTATCAAAACATGTCTCACAAAACCTATAAGGTTAACGTGATTGAAAACCCTAGATTTGGGTGAGACAGTAAAATTAAGACTCAATTATGATTCCTTTAATACCTGTGTTGTAGTTAAATTCTATATCTCAAACCATGGTCAACATAGTCAAATCTGGTCAAAAACACTCAAATTAGGTCAAATCCGATCAAAAACACTCAAATTGGGTCAAAACCATATCTTAAGGCGCCCAATCTCTTTAGGGCGCCCCGAGGGTGGTCAAAAGCTGCCACAAGGCAGCTGCAGCTCTGTTTAGGGCGCCCTTGTCATGCAGGGCACCCTCCCACAGTCATTCAACGGCAGAAAGCTGCACAAATGGAACTGCAGACCTGGTCAAGGCGCCCTCGTCCGGAAAGGCGCCCTCGCCAGTGTCCTTCAGTGGCGAAAGCTGCCTAAAGGCAGCTGCCGCTTGGTCAAGGCGCCCTAGTCAGACAGGGCGCCCTCGTCAGGAAGGGCGCCCTCCCGAGAAAGGGCGCCCGAAACTGCCTATAAAAAGGGGCTCCCTTCCCCTTCTTCTCTTCACACCCAAAACACTTCTCCTCCTCAACTTTCTACCTTCCAAGAGATCTTGCAACCCTCTCAAGCTCTCAAGCCCTCATCTTCAACAATGCCTCCCCGAGCAAACCGGTATAATTTTTTTTGTTAATTTCTTTTCAATTTTTCATTAAATGCATACTTTCTTTAAGTATACATTCTTTCTCTTAGAAGACGCCGACCTAACCAGGCAGAACCCGGTACTCAACCTAGTCTTGATCCTAGGTTTCCCAATTTAGAATTGTGTAACAAGTTCTCTCGTACCACCTATAAACCTATCAAGACAAGCTACTTGAATAGACTATTTTTCACCCAATCCTGTCCCCTAGCTATGAACGTCATAAACCTCTACCAACTGGATAATCTCGTATTCTGCACCCACCAAATCAATACTTCCTTATGTGCAGAATTTTACAATAACATAATTAGACAGGATAATCTCCTGTTCTCCACCATGGTTCAAGGTATTCCCTTAACTATCACACCAACATTACTGAACCGATTTCTAGGACTACGACCCTCGCAGTCCACCTTCTGTTGTTACCCTCCTAGGGAGCCTCCCTTTGATGCTCCCTACTCTCACATTACCTTGGACACATTACACTCATACTTCTTTAGGCAACCAGTGGCCAGACAATTTCAGTCAGTCGATTTAGAGGTCCAGGACTACGCCCTATATAGGGTCTTAGTCCGATGTATTCTGCCATTATCCACCAGGGACGTCACCACTATGCGACCATTCCATACCTTTCTCCTGTACGCCTTAATTCACCAGCTAGATATTGATATAGGACTTCATATGTTTCACACTATCCTACACGCATCCAGTGTGACCACGCAAGGGCGGGTACGCACACCCTACTGCCATATCATCACATCCTTATTACATCACCATGGTAGGAACATTACCGAGGGAGAGATGGTCGATCTAACCGATTATGATGAAATAGGCTATAGAAACTTCGCCCTAGCAGGTATAGAGGTGTCCGGTACCGGGGTCTTATCCTGGAGACGTCAGAGAGCAGCTCCCCAGATCGATACGGACGAGGAGGTTGAGTACGATGTCGTAGATGTAGCGGCAGCAGCCCGAGCACACATCGACGAGCCCGCTCCACCAACACTCTACCAGATAGTGACACATTTAGACATAAAGTTTCAGAGTCTTCGAGAGGAGGTCGAAGCCTACCACCTAGAGCAGATGGAAGCTCGTCGAGCTGATCGAGAAGTGGCTGACGCACGATACATAGAGATGATGGCACGATTTGATGCATGGCAGCCTGGCCCGTCTGATCATCCTGGTCCTTCATCTTAGATTCACTTAGCATTGTACCTATTTGACTGCCCCTACTCAGTAGGGTTAACTGGTGTTTGACTATTTGACTTGTGTTGAACCTTGAATATCTGCTTTATTCTCTGTTGACCAGTTTATGAGTACTTGTCCTTTTTGCAGTTAGGATTGTGTTCAGTAGAATAGATTAACTACATTTCCTTCTATTACTGTTCTACTTGTTTTTTTAAATTGTTACTCAAAATAGAATTTAAAAAACTGCTTTACTTAATTTCAAAATCAGTTTTCATTTTTCGACTTAGTTTTATTTTTATTTCAAAACTACCCCTTTTCAAAACTAGGCCTTTTTTGAAAATGGACTTAGCCTAGGCCCTAACCCTAGAACTGCATGCACCTATAGACTTAGAAGCCAGCATCTCACAAGCACCTTAGGGTACTTTTGAGTGATAACCTAGAAAGGGTTGAGATGCTTAGGTCTTTGCCTTAATTCAAGATGCTTTAAGTCAGTGCATCTGCAGTAATTGGGGCACTAAATACAACTTATACAGCAATCAAGTTAAGTGTCAAGTTTAGAAAATCTAACTTGAACAGAAACACTTAATTTGACTAACCCTAGCAAAAACTACTGTTTATAACAGTTAGTAAGTAGCTAATTGGGTTAGACAGGTCCCTATAGAGAAAATTGAATGATTGTGGTTTAAGTCTAATTATGATTTGGTTCAGTACAGCAAAATCTTACTTATTTCCATTATTTCTGCTATATTTATTTGTTTTGATATATGGCAAAGGGGGAGAGATAGGAAAGGAGAGAGTAAAATTAATTTTCTTTATTTAAAAGTTTTCAAAAATTAACTTTCTTAACTCTATCCTTTATTCAAAAAGTATTCAAAAGTTTTTTCTTTTTTCAAAAAGTATTCAAAAGTTTTTCTTTATTCAAAACTTTTTTGAAAAATACTTAAGCTTTTCAAAATTGGCTAAAGTACCTAAGTATTTAAGCCTTTCAAAATTTTTTACTTAAGCTTTCAAAATTTTGCTAAGTATTTAAGCCCTTCAAAATTTTTTTAAGCTTTCAAAATTTTGCTAAGTATTTAAGCCTTTCAAAATTTTTTACTTAAGCTTTCAAAATTTTGCTAAGTATTTAAGCCTTTCAAAATTTTTACTCAAGCTTTCAAAATTTTGCTAAGTACTCAAGCCATTCAAAATTTCATAACTTAAGCTTGTCAAAAGTTTTAAACTTTTATAAAGTACCTTAAGCTTAAGATTCTCAAAACTGGTTAAGTACAATGTTATTAAGTACTTAAGTTTTCCAAAAGTACTGTATTAAGTTTTCAAAATTATTAAGTACTTAAGTTTTTTAAATCATCCTACTAAAGTACTTAAGCTAACACTTTCAAAACCTTTGAGTACCTTGAAACTTAAAGCCTTAAATGTTTTAAGTACTCAAAAATCATGTTTCAAAAATCTTCCTATATACTTTTAACTTAAGATTCCTAAGTACCTAAAACTTAAGTTTTCAAAGTACAAGTAAAGTTTTTTTTAACCACACGAATTTTTGAAAAATCTAGGGGGAGATTCCTTCCAGGGGGAGGGAACAAAGTTTAACATTTTTTTATGCTTGCTTAAACTTAACTTTTTGAACTAAGGTTGCCATAAATCAAAAAGGGGGAGATTGTTGGTGCAGAGTGCACCAAAGTCAAACCTGTGTTTTGATAATGGCAACAGAGGTCAAAAGTTAAGTCTTACTTGTGTTTCTAACAAGTTACTCTAGTGTGCAGAGATAAAGTCCTAGCGAAGGACTGCTAGGCAACTGGCGAAGGACTGCCAGTAGCAAAGTCCCAGCGAAGGACTGCTAGGCAACTGGCGAAGGACTGCCAGTAGCAAAGCCCTAGCGATGGACTGCTAGACAACTGGCGAAGGACAGCCAGCATCCATTCCCTAGCGAAGGACTGCTAGGCAACTGGCGAAGGACTGCCAGTATCCAAGACCTGACAAAGGACCGTCAGGCAAAAGTCCAACCAAAGGAGCGGTTGGCATCAGGTAAACTCTCCCGAGAGGAGTAGGTGAGGACGCGTTCCCCGTCGAGGGAACAGTAGGTGTCGGTTCGACCTAGGGCTCCATTTAGGATACCAAAGTCAGAACCAAGACAGCTAAGGCTGTATAAACTAATAATTAATTGTTTTATTATGTTTTGGACTAACCCTGGATGCAGGACCGAAGGAACGTGTGTCTGCAACTCAGAGAGCCTCAAAGGAGTGAGGCAGCAGCTGAGCAGGGCGCCCTGAGTGTCCAGGGCACCCCCAAGGTGAACCAGAACCAAGTGAAGCAAAAAGGGCTTCGGCTGCTTACTGGGCAGGGCGCCCTCAGCAGCCAGGGCGCCCCGCACCCAAGTCTGTGAAGCTTCATCTTTATCCACAGTCGAGATTTCTGCGCGGAAGAAGTCAGCCAAGGCGCCCTCTGCGACCAGGGCACCTCCAGAGTCAAACTTACCCCTATTCGGATGGGATAACGTTTGACCAAGCTAAAAGCAGATTGCTTGACACGTGGCAGGGCGCCCGCGACGTCCAGGGCGCCCTGAGGTGCTATAAATAGCACCCAACGCCCAAGCCTTCAACAACAACTTCGAAACAACGCCTCTACGCTCTTCTGCTCTCGCGCTTCGCCCCGGAATCCTTCCAACTCGAGCCGACGACGTCCTGCTGTTCCGGAAAAAGTCGATCTTCCTCGGACGTCGGTAAAAAGAGCTATTTAAGTTTACTGTACTAAATTTTGTAATAATTTTCTGTAAACTATTTGCGCCTGATATAGAATTGCCCAAAGTAAACGGTCAACGACCGTGGGCCTTGGAGTAGGAGTCGACACAGGCTCCGAACCAAGTAAATCGACTGTGTCTCTGTGTTTCTAATTTCCGCTGCGTACTTGCTCTAAGCTTTTCGAAAGAAAAACGATTTCCGATATTCACCCCCCCCTCTATCGGTTCTCACGATCCAACACTTGTTGCTTCCAGAAGTCTTATGATCCCCCTGCTTCCTTTTATTTGGGTTCCCCTTCCAGTTCTGCGGGTTACCCTGAGATTTCTGGACTGCTACTTGCTTATGTTGCATCCTGGTGGCCTTTATACTATATAAGTAGTGCTCAGTGACTAAAGCACTACTTATCAGTTCTTTTGAGGTCTGCGGCCTATTAACACCACTGGCCACATTTAAAGTTATCTCAGGCCTTAACATCTTGAGCATTAGCCTGACTCTTTCTCTTTCAGTGCCAACTAGCTCTAGGCACAGACGAGCTAGCCAGTTGAACTTGTTGGTGCAGAAAGCACCCAAGTCGAACCTGAGTTTTGATAATGGCAACAGGGCTCAAAAGTTAAGTCTTACTTGTTATCTAACAAGTTACTCTAGTGTGCAGGTTAAAAAGTCCTAGCAAAGGACTGCTAGGCATTGGCGAAGGAATGCCAGGGTAAGAAGCCCTAGCGAAGGACTGCTAGGCACTGGCGAAGGAATGTCAGGGTACAAAGCCCTAGCGAAGGACTGCTAGGCACCAGGCAAAGGACAGCTTGGGACTGAAGCCCTAGCGAAGGACTGCTAGGTATCCAAGACCTGGCAAAGGACCGCTAGGCAAAAGTCCAACCAAAGGAGTGGTTGGTATCAGGTACATTCTCCCGAGAGGAGTAGGTGAGGACGCGTTCCCCGTTGAGAGGGAACAGTAGGCGTCGGTTCGACCTAGGGCTCCATTTTGGAGGCCCAAAGTCAGAACCAAGACAGCTAAGGCTGTATAAACTAACAGATTATTATTTTATGTTGTTTTGGACTAACCCTGGATGCAGGACCAAAGGAACGAGTGTCTGCAGCTCAGAGAGCCTCAAAGGAGTGAGGCAGTGGCTGAGTAGGGCGCCCGGAGTGTCCCGGGCGCCCCCAAGGTGCATACAAAACAATGTAACTAAGGAAGGCTTCGAACAGCTGCTGGGCGGGCCGCCCCCGTGCTCCCGGGCGCCCCCGCTACTCCCGGGCGCCCCCAGCGCCAACTACCGAAGTAGCTCCCCTCGAAGCCAACAGATGAAAGTTTGACCCGGTCAATACGGGCGCCCCGAGCGCACCGGGCGCCCCGATCAAAGCTGATCCCGAATGTAAAGGGATCAGAAGCTGACCGAGCAATTACCGGATCAACTAACACGTGGGGGGCGCCCCCGACGATCCGGGCACCCCCAGGGCTATATAAAGGGCCCTCGACCCCAAGGCTCAAAGCAACACTTGATTCAACGCTTCTACGCTCTTCTGCTCTCGCGCCTCGCTCCGAAACCTCCCAACTCGAGCCGACGACGTCCCGCTGCTCCGAAAAAGACAACCTACATCGGACGTCAGTAAAAGAAGAGCTTCTTGTTTTTATAAGTTTAACTTGCTACATTTGTAATTCAATACTGTGAACTGTTATTGCGCGATTATAGTATTGCCCGCAGCAAATGGTCAACGACCGTGGGCCTTGGAGTAGGAGTCGACCTAGGCTCCGAACCAAGTAAAAATCTCTGTGTTTGCGTGTTTTGTTTTAATCTTCCGCTGTGCAATTTCTCTATCTCAAATCCGAACATTTTCCGATATTCACCCCCCCTCTATCGGTTCTCTCAATCCAACAAGTGGTATCAGAGCGGGGAAGTTCAAACTTGGTGCAACCACCAGTTTGAAAATTTTTCGAATTTTTTTTATTTTCTTTCTCTCGTTCGAATTTCTTCTAAATTTTCAATTCGAATTTTTTTTCGTTAATCGAGGTTGGTGCAACACCCCTCGATATTTTATTTTATTTATCCCGCACTACTAATCCAAGACCAAGTCTTGGGAAATTTTTTTTGTTAGTTATTTTTTCAGATTAAATGGCTATGCAAGAAGGGTTCAGCATCGCCAGACCTCCACTGTTCAGTGGAGAAGACTTTTCCTACTGGAAAAGTCGAATGGAGGTCCACCTGAAAACTCAGGTGGACATATGGATAATCATCCAGTCCGGACTGGAGATACCCAAAAATGCTGAAGGAGTTCCTCAAAGCTACACAGAGTGGGACACCGCTCTGAAACGAAGAATCGAAGCAGATGCAAAGGCGACTCAGACCCTCCAATGCGGCTTAACAAAAGAGGAGCTGAACTGGGTGGGCCCCTTCAACAGTGCCAAGGAGCTGTGGGTAAAACTGATCGAGCTGCACGAAGGAACATCAGACACTCGGATCAGCAAGAGAGATCTGCTCCTGAACAAATTGTATACCATCAAGATGGCCGACAACGAAACAGCAGCCCAGCTTCGCGCACGAATCCAAAAATTAATGAACAGTCTTCACACTATAGGTCACAAGGTCGAAAACCGTGACCTAATAAGGTATGCTTTAAATGCTTTCCCTAGAAACACCTTGTGGGCATCTATGGTAGATGCATACAAGGTCTCAAGGGATCTTTCAAAAATAAAATTAGATGAATTGTTTTCCGAATTAGAACTGCATGAACAAACTAACTGCAATTTGGCCGAGAAAGGTATTGCCTTTATTGCAGGAAAAACTGGAAGGTCAACAAAGAAGAAGCCACAACCTAAACCCGAGTCTAACTCAGACTCAGACTCAGAAGACGAAGAAGGAGATCGACCTAAGCTGGTCCGATTGGCCCGAAGCTACTATAAAGAATTGAAGAACCAAACCAACAGACGGAAAACAAGCCGAAGAAAGGACGAATCAGCTGAACCCACAAATGACAAAAACAAGCCCAACGTGACTTGCTACGAGTGCAAAAAGAAGGGCCACTACAAGACGGAGTGTCCAAACCTAAAGGAGACCAAAAAGACAAGAAGAAAGAAAGCGCTCCAAGCAACCTGGGATGAATCTGTTGGTGACGAGATGGCTAGAGAGGGGGGGTGAATATAGCCAGACACAATTTCTTGGCTCTTTTCGAATCTTCTCTGCACTTAAGTTAGTAGCAGCGGAAACAAGACAAATGCAGAGAAGCAAATTTAACAAAACTGCAGAAACAGAGAATACAAACCAAGGATCGCTAACAAGGATCGTTTACAAGGTTCGGGGATAACATGCCCCTACTCCTTGGCGTGCCCGTGAGGTGGGCGATCCCTTGATCGTCGGCAGATCAAGCCCCGGTGAACTCCGGATAGTAGCAGCCTCCTTCTCGGTGGAGAAACCTCTCCACAAGTGATCTCAAGAAGATACAAGTTAAGCACAGAGACACTCGAGAAGACAAGCTCACAAAGATGTAACAAGATCGCTCAAGCACAAAGCAACAGAGAGCACGAACACAGCCCAGCCAAACTTCCCAAGTTTCTGTCTTGTTCGCCTCCGCTCCTCTGCTTCCAGCTTCGTCACTTAAGCTCTGCTCACCATCACAAGCTTCATCAGCATCCACTGAGCCAGCCTGAACCCACTGACCTCCCTGAGCACTCAGTCCACTGAAGACCTCCTCTCCAGCTGAGCCTCCGTCAGTCGCCAGCTGCGTCAGTTGCCCGTTGAAACCTGAGAATGAGAAACAGCCAAACCTGCTCAACGGAAAGCCTCCCATTGACCCTCCTTGAGTGTTTGAATCACCTGCTATCACCTGCACACTCCAATAGAGGCTTAGCAATGCATATCAAAACATATCAGCAGTGTATCAGAGAATCGGCAGTGAAAACAGACTTCTGACAGCATATTTGAATTAAAGTTCTGCTCCTGATCGGTCACCAGACCGATCAGGAAGGACCCTGATCGGTCACCAGACCGATCCAGAAGTCTTCTGCACACTCCTGATTGGTCCCCAGACCAATCAGGCTCCTACCTGATCGGTCACCAGACCAATCAGGCTACTTCCCAGACCGATCAGGAGTCATCCTGATCGGTGATAGTGAGAACCTTGCGACAAATGATCGTTCACTAGACCGATCTGAGCAGTATCCCTGATCGGTCACTAGACCGATCAGGAGCAGATCAGCAGGGGAACTCAACTCACTGTTCGCTCCCTGATCGGTCACCAGACCGATCAGGAGCTGTGCAGTGAGTGAAACACACACTCCCTGATCGGTCACCGGACCGATCAGACATCGCTGGATCGGTCACCAGACCGATCCACGAAGGAGCAGCGTGCCAACTCCCTGATCGGTCACCAGACCGATCCAGGGACGCAGACCTAGCCTTCCAAGCTAGGATTTCATTCACCTTAGCCCTCCAAGCTAAGGATTTTTCAATCTAACTCTCCAAGTTGGGAATTTGCACCTAACCCTCCAAGTTAGGACTTTTCACCTAGCCCTCCAAGCTAGGACTTTTCACCTAGCCCTCCAAGCTAGGACTTTTCACCCAACCCCTCCGAGTTAGACCTTCATCCAACCTAGCCCTCCAAGCTAGGCACCTGACCCTCCAAGCCAGGACTTTTTCACCTAACTCTCCAAGATGGGACTTTTCACCTAACCCTCCAAGTTAGGACTTTTCACCTAGCCCTCCAAGCTAGGACTTTTCACCTAGCCCTCCAAGCTAGGACTTTTCACCCACCTCTTCCGAATTAGGACTTTTCAACACCTGGCTTCACTCACCAGGACCCGGCTTCACTCACCGGGATTTCCACACCTGGCTTCACTCACCAGGACCCGGCTTCACTCACCGGGATTTCCATCACCTGGCTTCACTCACCAGGACCCGGCTTCACTCACCGGGATTTCCATCACCTGGCTTCACTCACCAGGACCCGGCTTCACTCACCGGGATTTCAACCTAGCTTCACAAGCTAGGACCTGGCTTCACTCACCAGGGTTTCATGCCCAGTCCCCGACCAGGACTTTAACCCAAATTCGCTCAACCAAACTTAAATCATTGTCAAACACCAAAACAACAATCGGGCCAGACTGCTTCAACAATCTCCCCCTTTTTGTTGTTTGACAACCCGATTTAAGTTTAGGTATCAATCAATTGAAGTCCATTCCCCCTATAATAACCATAAACTTAATCAGTCATTTTCTCCCCCTTTGTCAAACATCGAAAAGGATATGGTTATTAAGTTTGAACACAACTCCCCCTCAATCAAGGGTCTCCCCAAAAAATAATCAAAGGATAATTTCTGAATTGCATATGAGAGGCATATACCATAAATGTATCATGGCAACAATGTATATGCATCATACGGCAATAAGTGTGAACTTGCACATGAAATCATATACAGAAATATATCAAGGTCAAACATGTATATGTTTCATATGACAAGTAAGGAATGCATCTGTATCCGACATATAATCCTGAGTGGTCTCCGTGACCAATCAGGTTCATTGATAACTTGATACAGAAATATTTCTTATTAGTCTGGGGAGCGATCAAATCTCAGAAAAATTCCTGAAACTCTAATACATTCCTGATCAGACTGCATTAACAATTTGCATTCCACAATAGGGGTGTAGACTCTATTAATATTCGACATTTCTGAAACATTTCTGAAACACGACATTAAGACCAAGAGTCATGACTCAACAAACCCTTTCTTATGAATTTGAACATTCCAACATAGGTTTGTGTCAAATCAATATTAGATTTGTTTCAAGTATGTTTTGTTCCAAGTATGATTAGACAAACCGCATTTTAACATTTGATGTTTCAGAACAATTTCTGAGAATCAAAGGTCTTAAACATTCCTTAGAAATGAGTTTGTATTCACTTAGTACCAGGTTTGTACCAATGAATGATCAGGTCATGTTCTTGTAATAACCAGGTTTGTATCATATTTGTGTGTATCAGTATGATCAAGTAATCTGATACAACATGATGAAATGGGATCAGACTGAGAAGTAGTCTGATACCTCTGATCAGCATTGATCTGATCGGTCACCGGACCGATCAGAACGGTGCCTGATCGGTCACCAGACCGATCAGGGTGGATTCAAAAGTCTGATTTGTTTGTTCCGGTCAGATTTCAGAATTCAGACTCAAACTTTCAGAAACCAAAAGACAGGTTCGTATCAAAACATGATTTTGGCCCCAAAATCTAAGTTTGATCATTCAAAATAGATTTCTATCAAATTAACATTAAGTTTGTATCAAACTCAATGTATGATCAAGTTTGCTCAAAATATTTTTTTTTCAATTCATAATCCCTAAATTTGTCTATCAGGTTTCAAGCATTCCTAAACCCCAATTCAATTAGATTTGATCCACTTGATTCTAAGGGTTCCCTTAATCAAAATATATATCATGGTTTGTGTCAGAGCATGATAGCATTTTCTAAGCATGAACTTGAGTATCGAAACATGTTTGTATCAAAGCATGATTATATCAAGAAACCTTAGTTTGATACAAGGAAATCACTAGGTCATAGAAGGTTAACCAGTGAATTTTAAAACTCATGGTGATGCCTTGTGAGATTTTTATAATGATCAGCCCAAACTATATGTTCATCTTGTTCTTAAACATGCATTCATGTGTTATAACACATACAAGATACTCACGGCATACTTGGGCTTGAGATAAGACATTTCATAAACCATAACTTGCATGAAAACACAAATTGCAACAATAAAACCAATTCTTTTAAGCAATTCATGCTAAGAGCAAGTTATGTGTGAATCTAAACTCTTCATGCAATTTTTCCAAAACTTGTAGATTTATTTTGAAGCATGGATATACTATCATTCATTGCATGACAATGTCTTCACTACGCAAGTGAAATTTCATAAAACACAAATTGCAGTAAAACATAAATTGCTACAAGAAAACCAATTATTCTAAGCAATTCATGGCAAGAGCAAGTTGTGGGTTAGTCTAAGTCATTCATGTGAATTTGAGGAAATGGTAAGCACATTCCTAACTAGGAATGACTATATGTTTGGAGCACCAAATATCAACCACCCATGTTGATAGATGCTCCCCCTCAAACCAAGCTATACAATTCGAAAGATAGAGCTTTTAGGTATCCAAATTTTGGGACCTAAAGAATCTACAATGTAAGACTTTGGCACCCATGCCTTAGTCAATTTCTTTTTGACTTTTTGAACCCTAGAATCATTTGATGGTCTAAATTGGGTTCTTGACATTAATGATACAAAGGTTGGTTCCTTAGGTCGGTAACCTATACCAGCCTTGTTGTAAACCGCCCTTTGGGAATTTAATATCATATCTAAGATTTTGGAGCTAGATGAGAATTTCTCAAGAACATTCTTGAGATTTTCAACTTTGCTCTTTAAGTCCTTATTGTCATTCTCAAGGGTCTTAACATGCGAGTCATCATGAAAATCATTAACATCCTCCACCCTAGAGGATTTCAATTCTTCTACTTCCAATTTCAACAATTTAACTTTGTTCTTGGATTTTTTAAGCAACCTAGCTAGACATGCAATGGTTCTATAGCACTTATCTAGTTCGGGAGAGATTACCTCTTCATCATCCGAAGATGATGAAGGCGCGGTTGAGGAGCTTGAAGATTCATCACTGCTTCCTTCACTTGAATTCTCTACTGCCATGAAAGCAAAATGATGGAAGTTCTTCTCCTCCTCTTCATTCTTCTTCTCATTTCTTTTGTTACCTGTCACACAAGCAAACCCTTTCTCTTTTGGGCTTGTGTTAGAGATCTCGTGTAGCTCCATCTCACAAAACAAATCCTCTAACTTAACAAAAGATAAGTCCTTGGAAACCTTGTAAGCATCCACCATGGATGACCACAAAGTATTCCTAGGGAAGGCTTTGAGTACATACCTCACTAGGTCTCTATTTTCGACCTTTTCATCAATGGAGTGTAGACCATTGAGGATTTCTTTGAATTTACTATGAAGCATTCTTATAGTGTCACTTTCTCCCATTGTCAAATCCTGTAGTTGACTGAGAAGGAGGTCCCTCTTGGCTATCCTTGAGTCCCGGGTGCCCTCATGAAGCTCAATGAGCTTATTCCAAAGGTCTTGGGCTGAGGTGAAGGGGCTAACCTTGATTAGATGATCCTTGGTCATCCCGCATTGCAAGGTCACCACCGCATTCGCATCGGCTTCTCCCTTGCGAACTTGCTTAGTCGACCATTTTGATAAATCCAACTCTTTTCCTTCATTATCCTTTGGAGGAGCAAAGCCCTCCTTGATAACAAACCAAGTGTGGATGTTCATCTTCAAGTAAAACTCCATCTTCGATCTCCAATATGGAAAATCTGTGCCGTCGAAAAGTGGAGGTCGGTTTGTGCTAAGTCCTTCTCTCGTTGCCATCCTTGTTGTAAGCTCTCGGTTGTTAATCCGGTTGAACAGAGCCCCAAGCTCTGATACCACTTGTTGGTGACGAGATGGCTAGAGAGGGGGGGTGAATATAGCCAGACACAATTTCTTGGCTCTTTTCGAATCTTCTCTGCACTTAAGTTAGTAGCAGCGGAAACAAGACAAATGCAGAGAAGCAAATTTAACAAAACTGCAGAAACAGAGAATACAAACCAAGGATCGCTAACAAGGATCGTTTACAAGGTTCGGGGATAACTTTCCCCTACTCCTTGGCATGCCCGTGAGGTGGGCGATCCCTTGATCGTCGGCAGATCAAGCCCCGGTGAACTCCAGATAGTAGCAGCCTCCTTCTCGGTGTAGAAACCTCTCCACAAGTGATCTCAAGAAGATACAAGTTAAGCACAGAGACACTCGAGAAGACAAGCTCACAAAGATGTAACAAGATCGCTCAAGCACAAAGCAACAGAGAGCACGAACACAGCCCAGCCAAACTTCCCAAGTTTCTGTCTTGTTCGCCTCCGCTCCTCTGCTTCCAGCTTCGTCACTTAAGCTCTGCTCACCATCACAAGCTTCATCAGCATCCACTGAGCCAGCCTGAACCCACTGACCTCCCTGAGCACTCAGTCCACTGAAGACCTCCTCTCCAGCTGAGCCTCCGTCAGTCGCCAGCTGCGTCAATTGCCCGTTGAAACCTGAGAATGAGAAACAGCCAAACCTGCTCAACGGAAAGCCTCCCATTGACCCTCCTTGAGTGTTTGAATCACCTGCTATCACCTGCACACTCCAATAGAGGCTTAGCAATGCATATCAAAACATATCAGCAGTGTATCAGAGAATCGGCAGTGAAAATAGACTTCTGACAGCATATTTGAATTAAAGTTCTGCTCCTGATCGGTCACCAGACCGATCAGGAAGGACCCTGATCGGTCACTAGACCGATCCAGAAGTCTTCTGCACACTCCTGATTGGTCCCCAGACCAATCAGGCTCCTACCTGATCGGTCACCAGACCAATCAGGCTGCTTCCAGACCGATCAGGAGTCATCCTGATCGGTGATAGTGAGAACCTTGCAACAAATGATCGTTCACTAGACCGATCTGAGCAGTATCCCTGATCGGTCACTAGACCGATCAGGAGCAGATCAGCAGGGGAACTCAACTCACTGTTTGTTCCCTGATCGGTCACCAGACCGATCAGGAGCTGTGCAGTGAGTGAAACACACACTCCCTGATCGATCACCGGACCGATCAGACATCGCTGGATCGGTCACCAGACCGATCCACGAAGGAGCAGCGTGCCAACTCCCTGATCGGTCACCAGACCGATCCAGGGACGCAGACCTAGCCTTCCAAGCTAGGATTTCATTCACCTTAGCCCTCCAAGCTAAGGATTTTTCAATCTAACTCTCCAAGTTGGGAATTTGCACCTAACCCTCCAAGTTAGGACTTTTCACCTAGCCCTCCAAGCTAGGACTTTTCACCTAGCCCTCCAAGCTAGGACTTTTCACCCAACCCCTCCGAGTTAGACCTTCATCCAACCTAGCCCTCCAAGCTAGGCACCTGACCCTCCAAGCCAGGACTTTTTCACCTAACTCTCCAAGATGGGACTTTTCACCTAACCCTCCAAGTTAGGACTTTTCACCTAGCCCTCTAAGCTAGAACTTTTCACCTAGCCCTCCAAGCTAGGACTTTTCACCCACCTCTTCCGAATTAGGACTTTTCAACACCTGGCTTCACTCACCAGGACCCGGCTTCACTCACCGGGATTTCCACACCTGGCTTCACTCACCAGGACCCGGCTTCACTCACCGGGATTTTCATCACCTGGCTTCACTCACCAGGAACCGGCTTCACTCACCGGGATTTCCATCACCTGGCTTCACTCACCAGGACCCGGCTTCACTCACCGGGATTTCAACCTAGCTTCACAAGCTAGGACCTAGCTGTAACGCCCGCCCTTATATCTACCCTCGGGGCGGGGTTACGTACAACTCAATCATATAGTAATATTTTTTTTTCTATTTCTATCTCCTAGCATGACATTAAAACAACAATGCAAGGACTTAAGGACTAAGCATGCTTGTTTAACTATCAAAGTCATTCTACAACATGATAATATCACTAGTAATGTAACTCATAACATAATCAAGTATAAGAGACCTCCAAGGTAAACACTATCATGCCATGTCAATCCTAATCACTAACACTTATTGTCAAGGAGCATAACATAAGCATATGTAGATATAGAAGTCTTTTCTTCCCGAGCCACCACCCCACACATCTTCAGCCTCCTGCCTCTTCCTTTAGTTTAAGGGTTCCTTACCCTTATCTGCAGCATAAGATAACATATAAACTAGTAAGCATAAATGCTTAGTAAGGATCCTGTCCTACTCGCTAAAACCATACGAAAGCATAACATGTACACATAATAAATCATAAGCATGAGTTCATCAAAGCATATTAAACATCCAAGTTTCTAACATGTAATATCAAGTACCTTAAGCATACTCTTCACATATTATAAATATTTTCAATGAATGTTTTCAAAACATTTCCATAATGGTATTACTTAAAAATACATCCATATCATATTGGGCCCTGTTGTGTACCAACTATCGCGCGGAACTATTGCGCGTTCCCTAATGAATTGGGGTAGCGAGCCACCAAGTCATTAGAGCAGGACCCTTCCGTCCTACCGGAGCCACGTTAACATGCACCCCGGATTTGTTTAACGACCCCCTTCCGAGTCGGGTACACAACTTAAAAGTAAAATACTTATCATGCTGTTACATATATGCTAAGGAATACTCCATATTTACTCTTATGGGACACACCACTCTTCAAGGGTGCTCTTGATCCCCTATGGACACACCACACATTCGGGTGCTCTTAATCCCATACTATTTGAGTATCCCTTCAAGCATTTTAACATATCACATGCAATTTCATAAGTGTGCCCCATGGGCTATAAGGCATGCTCATACATACATCATATTTCATGCATGTCCATACATACATCATATTTCATACTTGTTCATACATGCATCATATTTCATACATGTTTATACATACATCATATTTCATACTTGTTCATACATATATCATATTCCATACATGTTCATACATACTTCATCATGCATCATATTTCAACCACTTAACCTACCTTAGACCTGACAAGCTTTGGTCACATAGGTCATACTCATATCGTAGGAAGTGGTAGCATGCTATCAATTAAGATTTCAATCAGACATCTCATTTAAACACCTCATACATAAACATATCAAAGCATGCTAACAATTAAGGTTTCCTTATCAACCATTCCATTTAACACTACATACATACACATATGATCATCCCCAACCATAAACATATATCATAGGGTAGTGGACCTTTACAAACCCTAGTCCTAGTGGGTTGGCCGAAACATCAAGAGTAGGGAAATATCAGGACTTTTGCATTAATCATTCACACATACATTTATTCAAACACCTCATACATAAACATATCATAGCATGCTAACAATTTAAGGTTTACATATCAACCCTTCCATTTAACACCACATACATATACATATGATTATCCCCAACCATAAACATATATCATAGGATAATTAATTTTCACAAACCCTAAAGTCTATGCCTTGGCCGAAAGTCCTATGATAGGGCAAGTTCAATTTTTTTGGCAATGAAATATTCACACAACCATCTATACAACACCTTGTATACACTATCATACAATATACTAAGCATGGATACATTATGTGATAATTCAATCCTCACTAACCCTAATTCCTAGGTCTTGGCCGAAACCCATCTAAACCCTAACCCTAGTTTCATAGGGTAGGAGTATCAAATATTCATACAAACATATATTCAAACACTTGATCTACATTCCTAAGCATGAATCCATTATAGAAAATCATAAAATCCCCAAACCCTAATTTCTATCATGCTTGGCCGAAAGTTGTAGGGCACTAAAACCCTAATTCTTGTTATCACACATGATGGAAAAATAACATAAATTCATACCCTAAGTTCCTAGGGATATCCTCATGCATCAAGAAGCAACCAAAGCCCATAAGTGGGTGGTGGCCGAAACTTTGTAGGGTACCAAACCCTAACTTTTGTTTTTCCAAAAATTTGGAAACATCACATATGAGTATAAAGTTCCTAGGGGTACTAGCATGCATCAAAGTATGATCAAAAGCCTTCTCTTGGACCCCCTTACAAGGAGTGGCCGAAACTTCCACTAGGGAAGTTTTTGTGAATTTTCCAAAGAACAAAACAAGCAAACATTCAATAGCGATTATGCCACAGGCGAGAGGATACTTACATCCTTTCGCTTGGATTTCTCTTTCTCTTACTCCGTAGGGTACCCTAGATTTGTAGGGCAAGTGAAAATCCTTTCCGAATCTTCTCTAGGGCTCCTTAGACTTAGTAGTGGCAAGAACCTTCAAAGGTCTTCTTCCTTCCAACTTTTCTAGGGCTAGAACCCTAGACTTGATTTTCGAAAATGAGAAGGAGAGGGGGAGAGGGTCTCGGTGGGGAAGAGTGAAGAGGAAGAAGAAAAGAAGAGAAGGAAGTTACTCCAACTTCCCCTTATTTATACTTTTCTCATGAAAAGACATGTCTCTTCACTCTTACACACTTAACAAGCATGTTTCTCATCCTCTCAACAAGAAACAATGCTTGGTGTAGTGGTTAAGACATGGAGAGTGCAACTAGGAGGTTCAAGGTTCAATCCTTGCCCCCTCCTTTTTATCACCTTTTGCACTAATCCATATCAAAGCCCACTAAGCCAAGCCCATCATGAAATTTCATAATATTTCATGTTTATGAATTCATAATATTTTCTAATATTTTTCCTGAATTCATAACATTATTTACATAATATTTTATAAATATTATTCACATAATATTTCATGATAATAATATTTCATGAATTCAATACTATTGCATATTTATGAATTCATAATATTTCATAACCTTTCATGATACTATTTCATGAATTCCATAATATTTCATATTTATGAATTCATAATATTTCATAATATTTCATGATACTATTTCATGAATTCCATAATATTTCATATTTATGAATTCATAATATTTTATAATATTTCATGATACTATTTCATGAATTCCATAATATTTCATATTTATGAATTCATAATATTTCATGATACTATTTCATGAATTTCACCATATTTCATATTCATGAATTTATATATTTCCTAATATTTCATATGGGAAATTTCGGGGCGTTACACTAGCTTCACTCACCAGGGTTTCATGCCCAATCCCCGACCAGGACTTTAACCCAAATTCGCTCAACCAAACTTAAATCATTGTCAAACACCAAAACAACAACCGGGCCAGACTGCATCAACAGAATCTTCCTCAGAAGAAGAAGAAGAAGCACCCCAGTCAAACCTACTAGCCCTGACCGCCTCAGAAGAAGTCGAGACCGAGTCAGAATAAGAACAGGACGACGGCAGACTAACCTTTTCAGAGGACGGAGAAATCAAGGTAAGTGGTTTCAATAGAAGTCAATTAAATGAACTTATATCTTATCTTTCTCGAGATTTGGCGAAAGCCAAACTCCGAGTCGAATCCCTCCGACAGGAAGTAAAACTCTTGAAAGAGGGAGCTGACTCTAAAACCTTAACCGAGAGAGTTCAAGAAGGAACTCCTACTCAAGTTGAAAAACTTGAGAAAGAAAACTCCTCCCTGAAAACTCAGGTTAAGGATCTTAGAGCTGCCTTAGAACGATTCACTTCTGGTTCCAAGGGTCTTGACATGATTCTTGGAAAACAGAAGTCCGTTCTAAATCGATCCGGACTTGGCTATAGAACCAAATCCCGACAAAGATCTTACCTTGCTGTACTGAATCAGTCCAGAGGTAAAATTTAGGCATGGGTACCTAAACTGTGCCTGAACAAACCAACTGGATCAAATCAGTATTGGATCCCCAAGGACAAGATTCACATCTTGCCTAACCATCATCGTGGCTTTAGTCCAGGGGGAGCCAAACTGAAAACAATATTCATTGTTAGATAAAATTTCATATTTGCTTGTAATCTGCTTGTTTGATTGTTTGTTTAATTTCTGCAATTTACTATGCTTAGACTTAGGAATGGTTAGTATAAGGACTGAACAAACTTAACTGAAACTTGACAACATAGTATTGGGTGGCGGTGAGATGATAGTACGTTAGGTAAACCAATTCTAGTAAGGTCAAGTTTACTTGGTCTCTTTAGACTGGTGAAACTAACCGAAGCTACCGATCCAAAACCCAAACTAGTTAGACCAGAACTTTTCAAAGATTAATTATGAAAATGAAATTTTATTAAACGGCTTTGTCAAGGAAAGGGTTGATGATCCAATAAGGCTACGGCCAAAGAAGGCCTAGTGCCTCGCCAAGACCTGGAAGCCAATTTTTGAAATTCAAATTCAAATTATTCTTTGTCAAATTCAAATCTAACACAAATTTTCAGTTACTTATAGACTTAAACTCTCTTTTCAAAATTCAATTGTTTTTCAAAATTCAATTGTTTTTCAAAATTAATTAAGTTTTCAAAATCTAATTGTTTTCAAAATTAATTAAGTTTTCAAAATTAATTAAGTTTTCAAAAAAAATTTATCTTTTTCTTTCTTAGTTGTATTTCAAAACTACCACCTTTCATAACTAAGGTCTTTTTCGCAAATGGACTTAGCCTAGGCCCTAACCCTAGAACTGCATGCACCTATAGACTTAGAAGCCAGCATCTCACAAGCACCTTAGGGTACTTTTGGTTGATAACCTAGAAAGGGTTGAGATGCTTAGGTCTTTGCCTTAATTCAAGATGCTTTAAGTCAGTGCATCTGCAGTAATTGGGGCACTAAATACAACTTATACAGTAATCAAGTTAAGTGTCAAGTTTAGAAAATCTAACTTGAACAGAAACACTTAACTTGACTAACCCTAGCAAAAACTACTGTTTATAACAGTTAGTAAGTAGCTAATTGGGTTAGACAGGTCCCTACAAGAAAAAATTAACTGATTTGGTTTAAAGTCTTATCATGAATTGGTTCAGTATAGCAAAATCATGCAAATATTTTCCTTTATGAAAGTTATTTCCTTTATGCAATTTAATTTCTGCTATATTAATCTGTTTTTTGATATATGGCAAAGGGGGAGAGATAGGAAAGGAGAGAGAATTTAAAATTTTCTAGCTCAAATTTTTAACTCTATCCTTTATTCAAAAAGTACCTAGTTTCTCAAAGTACTTAAAGTTTTCAAAAGGTTACTAAGTACTTAAGCTTTTTCAAAGTTTCAAAATTTTACTAAGTACTTAAGCTTTTCAAAACTTTACTAAGTACTTAAGCTTTTCAAAACTTTACTAAGTACTTAAGCTTTTTCAAAGTTTCAAAATTTTACTAAGTACTTAAGCTTTTCAAAATTTTACTAAGTACTTAAGCTTTTTTAAGTACTTAAGCTTTTCAAAATTTTACTAAGTACTTAAGTTCTCAAATTTTCAAAATTTTCCTAAGTACTTAAAACTGAAGTTTTTCAAACTCTAAGTACTTAAAATTAAAATGTTCAAATTTTACCAACTACTTTAAAACTTAAAGTTTTCAAAACTTTTGAGTACCTTAAACTTAAGGCGTCAAAATTTTCAGTACTCAAAACTTAAGTTTACAAAACTCTTCTTAAAGTTTTTTGGCTTAAAATCTATCTTCAAAAACCCCACAAATTTTTGAAAAATCTAGGGGGAGACTCCTTCCAGGGGGAGGGAATAAACGGTAATTTTTATGCTTTGATTAAACTTAACTTTTTGAACCAGGGTTGCCATAAATCAAAAAGGGGGAGATTGTTGGTGCAGAAAGCACCCAAGTCGAACCTGAGTTTTGATAATGGCAACAGGGCTCAAAAGTTAAGTCTTACTTGTTATCTAACAAGTTACTCTAGTGTGCAGGTTAAAAAGTCCTAGCGAAGGACTGCTAGGCACTGGCGAAGGAATGTCAGGGTAAGAAGCCCTAGCGAAGGACTGCTAGGCACTGGCGAAGGAATGCCATGGGACAAAGCCCAGCAAAGGACTGCTAGGCACTGGCGAAGGAATGCCAGGGTACAAAGCCCTAGCGAATGACTGCTAGGCACCAGGCGAAGGACATCTTGGGACTGAAGCCCTAGCGAAGGACTGCTAGGCATCGGGCGAAGGACAGCTCGGTATCCAAGACCTGGCAAAGGACCGCTAGGCAAAAGTCCAACCAAAGGAGCGGTTGGCATCAGGTACATTCTCCCGAGAGGAGTAGGTGAGGACGTGTTCCCCGTCGAGAGGGAACAGTAGGTGTCGGTTCGACCTAGGGCTCCATTTTGGAGGCCCAAAGTGAGAACCAAGACAGCTAAGGCTGTATAAACTAACACATTATTATTTTATGTTGTTTTGGACTAACCCTGGATGTAGGACCAAAGGAACGAGTGTCTGCAGCTCAGAGAGCCTCAAAGGAGTGAGGCAGTGGCTGAGTAGGGCGCCCGGAGTGTCCCGGGCGCCCCCAAGGTGCATACAAAACAATGTAAGTAAGGAAGGCTTCGAACAGCTGTTGGGCGGGGCGCCCCCGTGCTCCCGGGCGCCCCCGCTGCTCCCGGGCGCCCCCAGCGCCAACTACCGAAGCAGCTCCCCTCGAAGCCAACGGATGAAAGTTTGACCCGGTCAATACGGGCGCCCCGAGCGCTCCGGACGCCCCAGTCAAAGCTGATCCCGAATGTAAAGGGATCAGAAGCTGACCGAGCAATTACCGGATCAACTGACACGTGGGGGGGGCGCCCTTGACGATCCGAGCGCCCCCAGGGCTATATAAAGGGCCCTCGACCCCAAGGCTCAAAGCAACACTTGATTCAACGCTTCTACGCTCTTCTGCTCTCGCGCCTCACTCCGGAAACCTCCTAACTCGAGCCGACGACGTCCCGCTGCTCCGAAAAAGACAACCTACATCGGACGTCGGTAAAAGAAGAGCTTCTTGTTTTTAAAAGTTTAACTTGCTACATTTGTAATTCAATACTGTAAACTGTTATTGCGCGATTATAGTATTGCCCGCAGCAAACGGTCAACGACCGTGGGCCTTGGAGTAGGAGTCGACCTAGGCTCCGAACCAAGTAAAAATCTCTGTGTTTGCGTGTTTTGTTTTAATCTTCCGCTGTGCAATTTCTCTATCTCAAATCCGAACGTTTTCCGATATTCACCCCCCTTCTATCGGTTCTCTCGATCCAACAGAACTTCTTCACTGCTTCATCCACAAATAGTTCTCCTTATCTGAACTCCGTGAATTCATCATAATACTTGTTGGTTACTCGCATGTGAAAGTATTCTTCAAAGAACTCAGTCTCGAAGTCGGCCCATGTCATCTGGCTGATATTTCTCTTGGCCTTGACTCTCTCCCACCACATTCTAGCATCTCCGGTGTCATGCCCCCAGAGGTCCGGGATCGCTCGAAAATCGGGTAGCACCTCCCCTGTACGGCGGACAATCTGAAACTTTTATACATACAACTCATCACATACTAAGCTCAGCCACACTCGGCTAGCATTCACACATCCACAACCACGCAGTTAAATAAAATAACTGACAAATAATAATACATAATACATAAATCTCTATAACTAAGTGTCGCAAATCGAAATCCAGCGAAAATAAATAAATACTCGTCCAAAGGAAATCATATACTATCTGAAACGATACTAAAACCAAAAACGACACTAATACTATAAAACTACTACAAGTATACGAAAACCAATAAAAATAAATACTCAAATTGGGAGACTGGCAGCTGGATCCTCTCCTAGCGGCACGAGACACAGCTATCGACTACCTGAAACAAAAAGAAGAACAAGGGGTGGTGAGTTCCAGATGGAACTCTGCGGGTATAACAACATATAAATGCATGGTATATAAAAGGGTAAAACAAGCATAAAGACAACAAAGGATATACAGTCTCCGGAATAAAGAGCATAAACAAAATGCATATATACAAATAAAACATACCTGGAAACCATGTAACAAGTAGGGGCAAAATCAGAAATCCCCCTAACACCTCCATAAACAGCTAATACTATCAATCATATCCAGATCATATAAAATGCAAATCATAACCGTATATGCATGTCAATCAAATACAACAATCATAGCTCAAACAAATGCAGCAAACGCAAGCAAAATGCACAATGCACAATATGCACATGATGTCATGACATGCACTGCAAGCATACCAACCACCGCTACATTGGGTAGGTTGAGAGGACAAGATACAAGCGCCAAGCACCTGGAGCTATGCAAATACACCACGACAACCGTAACCCTGATATGAAAAATCCCGAAACACCTAGGGGACCTCCAAACACCTGGGGAGTATCAACTGTTTGCACACAACTCCAACTGAGTGTGGCACAACAAGAAAATATACCCGACGACCCGTCTCAACCACCAAGGAGCCCGCGGTCGTCGGCCTGAATGCTATGATACATGTCACTAATATACACCTCCTCAATCAAACCCAAAACCATGCGAAATAGAAAACACCAATAACACCAAAATAAGGAAACATACGAAAAGCACAATCAGCACCAAAGTAAATAAACATGCACTAATCTAGTGGGTAGGGTATATCTAATGTCAACCTAACCCTAGATAGGTCAAATGATTATTCTATAGTACACGCATGCACACAGTACGCTTTAGATCAGAAGCCAAGAGATGAGACTGTATAACTGAACAAATTTGAAATTATTACTCAAAGGTCAAGCACGAATAAGTATCAAGCAGGAAAACAAGGCAACAAAATTTAAGATAAAGCAATCTTACTTAGAAAATAAGACAACCATGCATTTAAGGTAAACGAAACTACAGGAATCAAGGGATAAGTACCCGCCTTTAATGTAATTTGTATCAACCATCTTCAAGTCCATGAGATCATCTTCAGCTTAAAACCTACCAATACAGGATACAAAACAAAACTAAAAATCTACCACCAATGCATCATCCTATTAATTAATTAACCACTCTATTATTTAATTAATTAATTGACTTCTTAGTTAATCTTTAAAATTAATTACGATAATTTATCAGCCCATAGTTAAAGATTTCTTCAATTGACCACATTCTCTTAGTCAAATTCATCTAATTTCATCATTATACCATTAAACCAATATGATATTGTAAGTGATATGAGAAAAGTGTCCTAAGGCAATTGCCTTATGATTGTAATCATTTATTTTAATAAATGAATATTCACTATTTGAGTGTACATGTTTATGTATTTGATTGAGATCTTAAACTCATTTACTGAATGTCCGCAATACAATTCACAGCATGAGAGAATTTGTGATGAATTCACAACTAGTGATTATCTCTACATGTGCAATTATGAAGTATTGAAATTATCCCTAGTCGATGAATTGATAAATACGGACACTATCAATTCTGTTGAGACTAGCATGGGTTATTCTCTAATCAGCTGATTCTCACTGGCTGGTGACATTGGGATGTCCGGAGATAAACATGAATGCTAGTTAAGGGAACTAGTTCATTGGAGTGACTGGCTGTAAAACTTCATATGGTAGTCTATATATAGATATGTCAATGAAGTTCTTACTGCAGCTTAAGTGTGATGTTCCTTTGACTTGCGGTGTTCAAGTCATCTTGGTCATGGAGACTTATACTTTGACATCTTAAGCAAGCATCTCCAAGGAGGTGTGGACCCAGGATGATTGGGTATAAGCCGAAGTGCCCGAAGATGTTTGAACAGCCTACAAAGGATTCACCACTCCTTGCGAGGAGATGTATACCCGAGGCCTATCGTCGGATTGTTACTCGAAGCCTCTGGCCAGAGCATGACATGTTCAGAGTATGAATCTCTTAAATACATGAGAGTAATTAGAATCCATAGGACGAGGAAACGTTACTTGGGCTAGGTGTGACGTAGTCAGCCTAGTGGGGACTGACACACATAGACCATATCATGAACCAAGTGGGTATAAGATGGTGAAAGGAATGGGGCACGATTCATTATAGCTGCTGAAGGGTTTCAGAATCATTTCTGAGGTCAACCGTTGATCTTTCAATTAATTGGGGATCATGATGTACTACTAGGTGTCACTCATGATCGTTCTATAATTAATTAGTTAATTATGAACGGTCAACATAAATTGAAAGCCTATTTGGTCACACGCATAACGAGTAATTCGAAGGATTTAAAACGAGTTGAGAATTGGATTCTCTAATCGAGATAGACTATTTTTGGTAAGTCCAAACAATAGTCAAAACTGAATTTATTTCAGACGCATCGAAAGCATAGAATGACTAAGTCTTTTAAGACTTAATGGGTGAATTAAATAAGTTTAATTCATTAAGGGATTTGATCCGATTGGGGTTAGATGGGCCGGCCAAGGAGGTGGCCTCCTCTCTTCTTGTCATGGTCGGCCACCACCATAAGAGGATAAGGCTATTTTGGTTTGTTTTATAAAATAGACCAAAGGTTGGTTTATTTTATAAAAGGTTATATAAATTTTATATATATAAATTTTTATATAATGAACCATGAGTTGGTTTGTTTAATAAAATTTATATAATGAACCAATGGTTGGTTTGTTTATAAATTTTTATATAATGAACCAATGGTTTGTTTGTTTTATAAATTTTATATAATCATGCCAAAAGAAAGAGAGCCTTGATTATGGATTGATTGAGAAATTATTCCATAATCAAGAAGAGGAAGCTTGATCATAAGAGCCTTGATTATGGATTGATTGAGAAATTATTCCATAATCAAGGAGAGGTTTGCTTGGGAATTAAGAAACCTCTCCCTATATAAAAGACCCAAGGGGTGTCATGGAAGATGATCCATCCAAATATTGCTTGGGCTCTCTTCTCTTCTTCTCTCCCTCTCTTGGCCGGCCATAGGCCTTCCTTCTTTCTTCTTGCCGTGAGCACAAGGAGAAGCATCAAGGCGACGAAGTTCTTCCTTGCGATGATCTTCCTCTTCGGCCAACCTTGGTGGTGAATCTTTCGATTTGATTACTCTCTCGGTTTTCGTCGTGTTCACGAAGAATCTAGTAGTTCTCGTGAACACGAAACTCGTGGCTTAGCGAAGTCATCCCGACGATACTCGGCGTGGATACGAATAGAGGCGGAGTTTTCAAGGGACGCTAACGGTTGGATCTCGTCCCTTCTTCCAAGTTACGAAACGTATTTCGTAGAGTAATCTCCTTTTCTGCAAAAATTTTATATTACGATTATGTGAACACATTGCATGCTTACGATATGTGTTAGAATAATTTAGGAAATTATTCATGCTTTTGTTTCCGCAGCATATAATTATGTAACAATTACAATACGTGTCCGCGTCGGCATGCACCCGGTCCCAACAGTGGTATCAGAGCCGGTTAGTGTTCAACATAATCATATAATTGTTTTGCGGAAAACTTTGTCATGATCTCAATTTTGGAAAATTTTCCAATTATGAAAACTTTCCAATTATGGTAAATTTTAGATTTAGGAATTTCAAAATTTGGAAATCCTTATGAAATTTCGCAAACTTTTGAAATATCTCTGTTTCTGAAATTTTATGATAATTGTGAAAACTTTCCATTTTTGGAAACTTTCCAATTTTGAAAATTTTCTAATTTTGGAAAATTTTCAATTTTGGAAATATGTAAGTTTTCTTTGTACCAGAAACTTACAATAATTCTGAAAACCTTTTAATTTTGGAAACATTCCATTTATGGAAAGCTCGTAATTTTGGGCACTTTCTTTTCATGAAAGTCTAGACATTTTATGGAAACATTAATTGACAATTAAATTCAAATTGGTTTTTAAATTATTAACAAAATTCATTACTTTGGGGAGTGCCTCGGTGAGCCATCCAAATTAAAGTTAGTTGTTATAATTTAATTTCCTATTTTGAATATGAATTGTTAAAATTGATTTGGGTAGGCCTCGAGGAGCCATCCAAATTATATTATTAACAAGTTCTTTAATTGTCAAGTTTAATTTGGTTATGCCTCGGGGAGCAGGCCAAATTAGATTTACAACAAATTTCTTTTCTTTGGGAAGTGCCTCGGGGAGCCACCCAAAGTAAATAATTTGTTGTAATTAATTATCCATAAATAAAATATGTGATCAAATCTTGGAAATTTTTTAGGTGATTCTCAAACGATAATTTCCTTATTTGATTTATGAGGTGATGCTCTTACATATTGTTGTCTCCAAAATTAATTAGGAAAGATTGTTTCCTATAGAGTTTATTTCCTTAAATAAGATTTTCATAAAAATAATATGTGGTTGAATTAGGGGGATATGTCTCTTAATTTAATAAGATTTGATTTAGAGAAATCAAAGTCTTAAACATATTATTTTCGAAATTGATTATGACAATTTAGGAAATTGTTTCCCAAAATAATTCCTTGAATAAAGTGTGAAATTAGAATTAGGAAATCCGGTTCCTAATTCAATTAATGAGACTTGATAAATTAAGTCACATACATACTTTATTAAGGAAATCGTTAGACATAACATAATTATATGTCATGAATGTGCTTAAAAGAAAAAGGATGAGACCCAAAACCCTTTACAAAATATTAAGGCCAACACCTTCCATTAATATGGTTAGAACCGGAGTTTTGTTTCTCGTTTTGGTTGATGGACACATCCATGCCCGGCTTGAACCTCAACATGTTCAAACCATGGAATTAGTTTATGATTAATATAGTTAGAGTCAGAGGTCAATCCTTAGTTTTGGTTGTTGGACACATCCAAGCCTGACTAAACGGTTGAATGAGCTCCAACCATATTAAAACTATTTCTTGATTAATGGGTCAGCCTTAAGCTTGGAGCATCGATTTGTTGTGTCACAGCCAAGGTCGATGTAAAGAGAGGTGCAGTTGGGTGCTATGTATATTGTTGCATACTTGTTAATGAGTTAATAACCCAATGATTTATGCAAACATTCAATTAGTTGATAGCATAATGTGATAGTTACATATGTATAATATGTAATCGGTATAATTACCTACCTTCATAGCTAAGAATAAATTGATCGACTCTAGCCATGGTTGTTCTTATCTATGGTTGGATATTAACCTATTTGGAGATGTTCCTACGATCTCCCGAATTAATAAAAAGGGTTATTCAATTCGAAAAATAAATAGGATTTAATTAATGTATATTGATGCATTCTTTATCATTCTTCTCACATAAGCTCAATTTGTATTTCTAGGATAATCACTTGATCATGTCTTCTCTGAATTTGCGTTCCATTTTGGACACCAATAAGCTGACTGGGCCAAACTTCATGGACTAGCTTCGAAGCTTGCATACTTTGGTTTTATTAACCGATGTGAAACCTTCAGGTTGTATCATGTATACATTCTCAAGCAGGTTTCCATTAAGGAAAGCTGTTTTCACATCCATTTGTCATATCTCATAATCATAATGAGCTGCTATGGCAAGGAGCATCCGAATGGATTTGAGCATAGCTACTGGCGAATAGGTTTCGTCATAATCAATTCCTTGTTTCTGACGATATTCTTTTGCCACTAATCTAGCCTTAAAGGTAACAACATTACCTTCCATGTCAGTTTTCTTCTTGAAAACCCACTTCCACCCTATGGGCTTAATCCCTTCAGGCGGGTTAACCAAGTCTCATACTTGATTTTCGTACATGGAATCCATTTCCGACTTCATGGCTTCAAGCCATTTATCCCTTTCTGAATTTATCAGAACATCTTCATAACTGATAGGTTCGTCATTGTTAACGAGTAACACGTCGTTCGATTCACTTATGAGAAATCCGTATCTCTCTGGAATATTGCGTGTGCTATTAGACCTACGAAGAAGTGGTGTTGTTTTAGGTTCAACTGATAGCTCATCATTATGAGTTATTGGTTGTGGGTCTAGACTAGGTGTCTCTGTAATGTCTATTGGAGTTTCTTGAACTTCTTCAAGTTCAATGCTACTCCCACTGTTTTCTTGTAAAAGAAATTCTTTTCCAGAAATACAGCATGCCTTGAAACAAACACCTTTTGTTCCAAGGGATGATAGAATTGGTAACCCTTCGTTTCCTTAGGGTATCCAATAAATAGACATTTATCAGACTTAGCATCCAATTTGTCTGATACAGTCCGCTTTACATAAGCAGGACAACCCCATATTTTAAGGTGAGTTAAATGAGGTTTCTTACTATTCCACGTCTCATATGGAGTAGTAGAGACTACCTTGGTCGGGACTCTGTTTAGTAAGTAAACAGCTGTCTTAAGCGCATAGCCCCAAAAAAATTTTTGAAGAGTTGCATGATTCATCATAGATCTAACCATGTCCATCAAGGTTCAGTTACGCCTCTCAGATACACCATTATGCTGTGGTGTATATGGCGGAGTCCATTGAGACAATATCCCATTGTCCCTAAGATAATCTTGAAGCTCTTGACTCAAGTATTCACCACCCCGATCGGATCGAAGCATCTTAATACTTTTGCCAAGCTGTTTCTCAACTTCACTTCTGAACTCTTTGAATTTCTCAAAAGTTTCAGATTTGTGTTTCATTAAGAACACATACCCGAATCGTGAGTGATCATTGATAAAGGTAATGAAGTAGCTATAACCTCCTTGTGCAAGAGTTGACATTGGTCTACATACATCAGTATGTATTAGACCAAGCAATTCTCCCACTGGTTTACCTTTTCCGGAAAAGGGTAATTTGGTCATCTTGCCTTTTAAGCATGATTCGCATGTATCAAATGAACCGGGTTCAAATGATTCCAGAATTCCACATCGGTGTAATTTGGTCATGTGTTTCTTACTTACATGGCCAAGACGACAATGCCACGTATAGGAGTCTATTTGATTATCTATTCGAGCATGTTTGTTGCTAACTTCGATATTGAAAATGTCACCGGATAAATCTAACGTGTAGATACCATTGTATAAAGTTCCGGTCCCATAAAGAACACCATTTAAAGTTATGTAACAGCAATTGTTACTAAAAGTTAAATGATAACCCTTTTCATTCAAGCATGAAATAGATACAATGTTCTTTATTAACGAAGGAACAAAATAACAATTATCCAATTCTAAGACAAGTCCAGTAGGGAGCTTTAGCAAATATGTTCCGATGGCAACAGCAGTAATCTTTGCTTCATTTTCAACTCGCAAATTCACTTCTCCCTTGACGAGTCTTCTTCTATTCCTTAGCCCCTGTATGTCATTATATATATGTGAGCTACACCCAGTATCAAGTACCCAGGTGGATGAGGAAATAGAGTGGCATTCAATAACGAAGATGCCTGAAGAGGATGTGGCATCGGATGCCTTCTTCTTCAAGGAGTCAAGATAAACCTTGCAGTTTCTTCGCCAGTGACCCTCCTTGCCGCAGTGATGGCAAGTGCCTTTTGGTGTCTTTTCAGTCTTTTTGGCCTTTTTCTTCTTTCCCTAATTCTGTTCTTTGGTCTTCCTCTTAGAGCCTTTCTTTGAGGAACCAACTAACAGTACCGTCTTCTGATCCTGCTTTACAGAAGGCTCTATAGTCTTCAGCAGGTTGAGCAACTCAGGAATAGTAGTCTCTAGCTTGTTCATCCGATAGTTCATCATAAATTGTGAGTAACTCTTGGGCAAATAATGCAGAATTAAGACAACACTTAGTTCGTGATCCATTGCAAATCCGAGTGTGCCTAGTCGCTCAATGTACCCCAGCATCTTCAACACAAACTGTGAGACAGAAGTGCCTTCCTGCATCTTAGAGGTGAAGAGGAGTCTGGAGACCTCGAACCTTTCGGATCTCGCCTGCTCGTCAAACAGCTCATGAAGATGGAAGATGATGGTATGAGCATCCATATGCTCATGCAGCTTTTGCAGCTCAGCTACCATAGCGGCCAGCATGTTGCAACTCGCAAGTTCAGAATCGACCACATGTTTCTGATAGGCCACTAACCGGTCTGGAGTTGCATCTTCTGGAGGATGGTTGGGAAGTTGTTCTTCAAGGACATAAGCAAGCTTTTCTGCCTTGAGGACTATCCTCAGGTTTCGAAGTCAGTCCATGAAGTTTGGCCCAGTCAGCTTATTGGTGTCCAAAATGGAACGCAAATTCAGAGAAGACATGATCAAGTGATTATCCTAGAAATACAAATTGAGCTTATGTGAGAAGAATGATAAAGAATGCATCAATATACATTAATTAAATCATATTTATTTTTCGAATTGAAAAACCCTTTTTATCAATTCGGGAGATCGTAGGAACATCTCCAAATAGGTTGATATCCAACCATAGATAAGCACAACCATGGCTAGAGTCCATCAAGTTATTCTTAGCTATGAAGGTAGGTAATTATACCGATTACATATTATACATATGTAACTATCACATTATGCTATCAACTAATTGAATGTTTGCATAAATCATTGGGTTGTTAACTCATTAACAAGTATGCAACAATATACATAGCACCCAACTGCACCTCTCTTTACATCGACCTTGGTTGTGGCACAACAAATCGATGCTCCAAGCTTAAGGCTGACTAATTAATCAAGAAATAGTTTTAATATGGTTGGAGCTCATTCAACCGTTTAGTCAGGCTTGGATGTGTCCAACAACCAAAACTAAGGATTGACCTCTGACTCTAACTATATTAATCATAAACTAATTCCATGGTTTGAACATGTTGAGGTTCAAGCCGGGCATGGATTTGTCCATCAACCCAAACGAGAAACAAAACTCCGGTTCTAATCATATTAATGGAAGGTGTTGGCCTTAATATTTTGTAAAGGGTTTTGGGTCTCATCCTTTTTCTTTTAAGCACATTCATGACATATAATTATGTCATGTCTAACGATTTCCTTAATAAAGTATGTATGTGACTTAATTTATCAAGTCTCATTAATTGAATTAGGAACCGGATTTCCTAATTTTAATTTCACACTTTATTCAAGGAATTGTTTTGGAAAATAATTTCCTAAATTGTCATAATCAATTTCGGAAATAATATGTTTAAGACTTTGATTTCTCTAAATCAAATCTTATTAAATTAAGAGATAGATTCCATTAATTCAACCACATATTATTTTCATGAAAATCTTATTTAAGGAAATAAACTCTATAGGAAATAATTTTTCCAAATTAATTTTGGAGACAACAATATGTAAGAGCATCACCTCATAAATCAAATAAGGAAATTATCGTTTAAGAATCACCTCAAAAAATTTCCAAGATTTGATCACATATTTTATTTATGGATAATTAATTACAACAAATTATTTATTTTGGGTGGCTCCCCGAGACACTCCCCAAAGAAAAGAAAGTTGTTGTAAATCTAATTTGGCCTGCTCCCCGAGGCATAACCAAATTAAACTTGACAATTAAAGAACTTGTTAATAATATAATTTGGATGGCTCCCCGAGGCCTACCCAAATCAATTTTAACAATTCATATTCAAAATAGAAAGTTAAATTATAACAACTAACTTTAATTTGGGTGGCTCCCCGAGGCACTCCCCAAAGTAAAGAATTTTGTTAATAATTTAAAAACCAATTTGAATTTAATTGTCAATTAATGTTTCCATAAAATGTCTAGACATTCATGAAAGAAAGTGCACAAAATTACAAGCATTCCATAAATGGAAAGTTTCCAAAATTAAAAGGTTTTCAGAATTATTGTAAGTTTCTGGTACAAAGAAAACTTACGTATTTCCAAAATTAAAAAATTTCTAAAATTAGGAAATTTCCAAAATTAGAAAGTTTCCAAAATTGGAAAGTTTTCACAATTATCATAAAATTTCAGAAACAGAGATATTTCAAAAGTTTGCGAAATTTCATGAGGATTTCCAAATTTTGAAATTCCTAAATCTAAAATTTACCATAATTGGAAAGTTTTCATAATTGGAAAATTTTCCAAAATTGAGATCATGACAAAGTTTTCCGCAAAACAATTATATAATTATGTCGAACACTAACCGGCTCTGATACCACTGTTGGGACCGGGTGCATGCCGACGCGGACACGTATTGTAATTGTTACATAATTACATGCAGCGGAAACAAAAGCATGAATAATTTTCTAAATTATTCTAACACATATCCTAAGCATGCAATGTGTTCACATAATCGTAATATAAAATTTTTGCAGAAAAGAAAATTACTCTACGAATTACCTTGCGTAACTTGGAAGAAGGGACGAGATCCAACCGTTAGCGTCCCTTGAAAGCTCCACCTCTATTCATATCCACGCCGAGTATCGTCGGGATGACTTCGCTAAGCCACGAGTTTCGTGTTCACGAGAACTACTAGATTCTCCGTGAACACGATGAAAACCGAGAGAGTAATCAAATCGAAAGACTCACCACCAAGGTTGGCCGAAGAGGAAGATCGTCGCAAGGAAGAACTTCGTCGCCTTGATGCTTCTCCTTGTGCTCACGGCAAGAAGAAAGAAGGAAGGTCTATGGCCGGTCAAGAGAGGGAGAGAAGAAGAGAAGAGAGCCCAAGCCATACTTGGATGGATCATCTTCCATGGCTCCCCTTGGGTCCTTTATATAGGGAGAGGTTTCTTAATTCCCAAGCAAACCTCTCCTTGATTATGGAATAATTTCTCAATCAATCCATAATCAAGGCTCTCATGATCAAGCTTCCTCTTCTTGATTATGGAATAATTTCTCAATCAATCCATAATCAAGGCTCTCTTTCTTTTGGCATGATTATATAAAATTTATAAAACAAACCAACCATTGGTTCATTATATAAAAATTTATAAACAAACCAACCATTGGTTCATTATATAAATTTTATTAAACAAACCAACTCATGGTTCATTATATAAAAATTTATATATATAAAATTTATATAACCTTTTATAAAATAAACCAACCTTTGGTCTATTTTATAAAACAAACCAAAATAGTCTTATCCTCTTATGGTGGTGGTCAACCATGACAAGAAGAGAGGAGGCCACCTCCTTCGCTGGCCCATCTAACCCCAATTGTATCAAATCCCTTAATGAATTAAACTTATTTAATTCACCCATTAAGTCTTTAAAAGACTTATACATTCTATGCTTCCGATGCGTCTGAAATAAATTCAGTTTTGACTATTGTTTGGACTTACCAAAAATAGTCTATCTCGATTGGAGAATCCAATTCTCAACTCGTTTTAAATCCTTCGAATTACTCATTATGCGTGTGACCAAATAGGCTTCAATTTATGTTTGTCGTCCATAATTAACTAATTAATTATAGAACGATCATGAGTGGCACCTAGTAATACATCATGATCCCCAATTAATTGAAAGATCAACGGTTGACCTCAGAAATGATTCTGAAACCCTTCAGCAGCTATAATGAATCGTGCCCCATTCCCTTCACCATCTTATACCCACTTGGATCAGGACATGGTCTATGTGTGTCAGTCCCCACTAGGCTGACTACGTCACACCTAGCCCAAGTAACGTTTCCTCGTCCTATGGATTCTAATTACTCTCATGTATTTAAGAGATTCATACTCTGAACATGTCATGCTCTGGCCAGAGGCTTCGAGTAACAATCCGACGATAGGCCTCGGGTATACATCTCCTTGCAAGGAGTGGTGAATCCTTTGTAGGTTGTTCAAACATCTTCGGACACTTCGGCTTATACCCAATCATCCTGGGTCCACACCTCCTTGGAGATGCTTCCTTAAGATGTCAAAGTATAAGTCTCCATGACCAAGATGACTTGAACACCGCAAGTCAAAGGAACATCGCACTTAAGCTGCAGTAAGAACTTCACTGACATATCTATATGTAGACTACCATATGAAGTTTTACAGCCAGTCACTCCAATGAACTAGTTCCCTTAACTAGCATTCATGTTTATCTCCGGACATCTCCATGTCACCAGCCAGTGAGAATCAGCTGATTAGAGAATAACTCATGCTAGTCTCAACAGAATTGATAGTGTCCGTATTTATCAATTCATCGACTAGGGACAATTTCAATACTTCATAATTGCACATGTAGAGATAATCACTAGTTGTGAATTCATCATAAATTCTCTCATGCTGTGAATTGTATTATGCCTGTCTTGGATACTTGTTAGTTATCCCTGAGTTATTATGCTTGTCCTGGATACTTGTTAGTTATCCCTGAGTCATTATGCCTGTCCTGGATATGTGTTAGTTATCCCTGAGTTATTATGCCTGTTCTGGATACTTGTTAGTTATCCCTGAGTTATTATGCCTGTTCAGGATACTCGTTAGTTATCCCTGAGTTATTATGCCTGTTCTGGATACTTGTTAGTTATCCCTGAGTTATTATGCCTGTTCTGAATACTTGTTAGTTATCCCTGAGTTATTATGCCTGTTCTGGATACTTGTTAGTTATCCCTGAGTTATTATGCCTGTCCTGGATACTTGTTAGTTATCCCTGAGTTATTATGCTGGTTCTGGATATTTGTTAGTTATCCCTGAGTTATTATGCTTGTTCTGGATATTTGTTGGTTATCCCTGAGTTATTATGCTGTTAGTTCCATACAGTCTCAGGTATTGTCATATCTATATGTATGCTTAGGGATCGTGATGTATCTCTTGCACTTGACATTGAGGGATCAGTAGTTTCCGGCCAGTATACCTTGTAGGTTACTTGTATTTCCTGTTATAGGATTTCAGACTGAGATTTAGTATACTGAGGACTGGGTGAGGGGTTGCATGTGTTAGTCATGCACCATACCTGCACTGTTGCATTCCGGCGATCAGTGACTCCCTTGTGGTTGAGCCTAATCGTCTTCCGGCACATGATATGCACACACGGCCACTCATGGATTAGTGGATACCGCTAGGTGTGTGCATTTGCTCTGTACTGCTCCGCTCGTCCGCTCATGGGTAGTGGTTTCGGAGCGTGGTAGCAGGCAGAGATTGTTAGTGATATGAGAGAAGTGTCATAAGGCAATCGCATTATGATTGTAAACATTTATTTTAATAAATGATAATTCACTATTTGAGTATACATGTTTCTGTATTTGATTGGGATCTTAAACTCATCTACTGAATGTCCGCAATACAACTCATAGCATAAGAGAATTTGTGATGGGATCACAACTTGTGATTATCTCTAAATGTGCAAATGTGAAGTATTGAAAATATCCCTAGTCGTTGAATTGATAAAAACGGACACTATCAATTCTGTTGAGACTAGCATGGGTTATTCTCTAATCAGCTGATTCTCACTGGCTGGTGACATTAGGATGTCCGGAGATAAACATGGATGCTAGTTAAGGGAACTAGTTCATTGGAGTGACTAGCTGTAAAACTTCATATGGTTATCTATATAGATATATCAATGAAGTTCTTACTGCAGCTTAAGTGCGATGTTCCTTTGACTTGCGGTGTTCAAGTCATCTTGGTCATGGAGACTTATACTTTAACATCTTAAGCAAGCATCTCCAAGGAGGTGTGGACCCAGGATGATTGGGTATGAGCCGAAGTGCCCGAAGATGTTTGAACAGCCTACAAAGGATTCACCACTCCTTGCGAGGAGATGTATACCCAGGCCTATCGTCGGATTGTTACTCAAAACCTCTGGCCAGAGTATATCATGTTTAGAGTGCGAGTCTCTTAAATACATGAGAGTAATTAGAAATCCAAAGGACGAGAAAGACACTACTTGGGCTAGGTGTGACGTAGTCAGCCTAGTGGGGACTGACACACACAGACCATGTCCTGAACCAAGTGGGTATAAGATGGTGAAGGGAATGGGGCACGATTCATTAGAGCTGCTGAAGGGTTTCGGAATTACTTCTGAGGTCAAACCGTTGATCTTTCGATTAATTGGGGATCATGATGTACTACTAGGTGCCACTCATGATCGTTCTATAATTAATGGGTTAATTATAGACGGCCAACATAAATCGAAAGCCTATTTAGTCACATGCACTATGAGTAATCCGAGGGATTTAAAACGAGTTGAAAATTAGATTTTCCAATCAAGAGAAATAAGTCGAATCTGAGTTAATCAGAGGCGCAACGGAAACTAAAATTGGCTAAGTCTTTTGAAGGCTTATTGGGTGAATTAAATGAGTTTAATTCGCGATGGGATCGGCTTGGTTTGGCCGGCCAAAGAGGGTATCCACCCTCTTGGTTTGGCCGACCATTAAAGGGGAATAAACCAATTTAATTGGTTTAATTAATAAAATAAATCTAGCACGATTTGTTTTATTAATTATGGATAAATAAATTTGTATAAGAAAATTTATATATAAATTTGTAGAAATTTATTCTTTTTATGGAAATTAAAAGAATCCATGAAATAGTTTATTTTAATTTTATAAAATCAATTATGAATTGATTTTTCCATAATAAGAAAGTTTATAAATTTCTTATAAAAATTTATTCCATAATTTAAAGGAGAGAAGAATTTGTTTTATTATAAATTAGTTATAATAAAACTAGGCATAACGGAATAAGTCATAAGAAATTTTATAAGATAAAATTCTTATAACTAATTCCGTTAAGAGGAGACTTGGCAAGGGAGAAGCAACTATATAAGGAACCAAAGGGAAGCCTTTAATGGCTAATCAAGAATTGATATAGAGGTAATCTCTCCCTCTCTCTCTTATTCTCTCTTCTTCCTCTTCTCCTTCCCATTAGGGCCAGCACCCTCTTTGTGCTTTAGGGCCGGCGCCTCCCTTTCCCACCCTAGGGCCGGCGCACCCTAGGGTTGCCGTGGACCAAGAACACCAAGGAGAAGCCAAGAAGAAGAAGAAGAAGCGAATAGCAACTCCTCTCCTCCCGGAATTTCGATTCCGTTTCTTGGTGGTACGTTTCCATTATTTTCTCTTGTTCTTCTAGTTGTGCCTTCCGAGAATCTAGTAGTTCTCGTCGGCACAAAACTCGTGACTTTGCGAAGTCATCCCGAAGAGAACTCGGCGTGGACGCGAATAGAGGCAGAGCTTCCAAGGGACGCTACGGTTGGATCTCGTCCTTTACTTCGAGTTACGAGAGGTATAAAGTAAATTAGTTTACTTTTCCGCAAAGTTTTAATTTATGATTATGTCAACACATCATAAGGTTGCATGCTAGATACGTGGTTAAAATAATTTAGGAAATTATTTTATGCTAATTCTTCCGCTGCACGTAAAAATTTAAAATTTTACGAACCCGTATCCTTGTCGACATGCGCCCGGTCCCAACAGAGATCCCTTCTCTACCCATAGACCAGAGAAGATGAGAGAGAGATCTCCCCCATATATACATGGGGTGGAGCGATAGCTCCACCAGCATCCTGTCCACTCGGTCACTCAGAAGCAGTGATGGCAGAGTGCGGACAGTGTCACCTCTCTACCCACTCGACCGACACAGTATCGCCTGTCTCGGTGGCTTGACTGGAGTTAGGGGGTGACCATGACATTGCATCATGTGCATATGATGCATTTATGCATTAATTGTGTTTGCTGCATTTACTTGCTGCACTTGTTTGACATGCATATACTGGTGACTTGTTATCTGAGATTATATGTCTATTGGTGCTCCATAGGTATTGATTACCCTCTTTTCAGGTTAGATGGATTCTGGTATGTATCTTGATTCAGTATCTTCAGTATACCCTTTCATATTATTCATATAAGACCGTATCAGCGTAGACTCCTATTGTTATTATAACTTTCTACGCATATCTGTTGGGTATTCGCTGAGTTATGGACTCACCCCGTTGCCATATATGTTTTTATTTCAGGTTGAGATACTTGGAGTCGCCAGAAGATCCCAGCAGCCAGTCCCTACCCATCGCAATGACATGGTTTCGTTTTGTACTTTGTTGTGGATTGGTTTATATTTCTTTTAGCGATATGTATATGTCGTATGTGTCGTGAGCCCTAAGGGGTTGTTGTATTTGTTGTTTCGTCATAAGTCGGACCGGTCCACAGTCAGGTATGTTTATTATGCTTTATTGTTATGGTTTTCTTAGTGTCTATATATATTTTGAGGCCTGAGGCCAATTAAACTGCGTGGTGATGTTATATAGGTTATGTGTATGTGTAAATTGTCCGCCGGACAGGGGAGGTGCTGTCCGATTTTATATTGGATCAGCGGCTCCTAGGTCTCGGGGCGTGACAATTTATTTTGGTATCAGAGCTCAGGTTGCGAGATACCTCGGGTATTTGCGGATTTTTTCGGTGTCTATCTGATACCAATTTATTTTGGTATCAGAACGTAGGTTTACGATGCCTACTTATTTTACTAGTCTTGTCGGATTTGTTCGGAGTGTTTTTCTCGATGTGGTTGTCTGGGACTTGGCGATGGGACTTCTTCAGGCGACAGGTATTTCTCCTGATCTTTTGGATCCCTTATCCTATTTAGGTATTGGTTAGAAAATTCTCATAAGTCATTGGATCATGTTACTATACCTGTATATTTAGGTATGATTTAGAAATTCTCACATGTTACTAGATCATGTTACTATACCTGTATACTTAGGTATGATTTAAAAATTCTCACATGTGATTGGATCATGTTACTATTTCTGGACCTGCCTAGTAAGTACCTTTTTAATTTGGTTAGGTCTGATGACTTAAGGTCAATCAGTTTATAGTAATCATGGTCAAGATCAACCATGAAGGCCATTCGTTGGCTTGTTGCGGAATTGTCTAGATGCGGAGAATCTTGATCCTTGTGTGATACCGACATACGGGTTGGAAGACGAGTGTTGAACCTGCCATCAAGATATTGGAGGTTAAGGATTTTGTTTGATTTTTCCTAGACTTATTCTCAGTACTTGTACTAGCTACTATCAGCTGAGTAAGGACCAGGGATGCCTACCATATTAGCTCGATCAATATTAGATCCACTCACTTTAACTTATGGAGCTGCAAAGTTTTTCTTATTTGCGTATATCTGGACAGATAAGCTAGATGTCATGTCTTGAGTATATGATCTACATTGATGTAGAAGAGTAGCATGTGCTGTATACTATCATGGATACTAGAGGAGGGATACATCCTATTCCATGAGGACTTTGATCATGGATCATCTGTACCTAGTTGATGACCTAGACGGTACAATTTGATAGGTGACTTGAGTGGATAGGAAAAAGTGTAGAGCTAGCTGCTGACACTTACGGGTTACCATTGGTTCTTGGTTGGATAACCAAGGAGGTAATTTTGAGCTTATGATTTGCGTTGATGCCAATCACTTACGAGGTTAGACCACCTTTGGGTGGAAGATGTTGAGGATAACTGACAGGGAACAAAGAATCACATCGTGATTATATTGAGATACTCATGAGAGATAGCGTGTCTCTTTGTTATGGAGTAGGACCTCAGAGGGTTTTGACCATCAAGTGGAGGAATTGGACTGCACTGGATTACGAGTCGATGGTCGGTGCGACTCGCTAGTTGTTACGCTATTCTATGAGGGATTTTGACTCATAGATTGAATGTATATGGTTGGATAACCTCGATGGTGCATTGGGATGTACGACCTGCTAGGGTGCGGAGGATGTGGAGTTAGCTGTATCTATACCATCCGGTGAGATATTGGACATTAATCAGGAGGTCAAATATGTCCCCTGGGTTGGTTATAATACCCTATCGTGGGCCTATTAGTTCACGGGATGATAAGGTTGGTATCACCATGGACTTTCTCGTTGGTGTTGAGAGGTGGATTGAGATTGACGAATCTCTATGATATGTTGTATTTTGAGAATTCTATTAGTGGACATGGACCCACCGGATTGTAGCTTTTCTGATGGATCATTGGGTGGATAAATAATCCTTTGGTGGTTGATTGTTTAGGAAGTCTGTTATTGATAGCAGCATATGGTATGACATATTGGTACGATCTTTAAATTATATGTTATCTTTGTCTATTGAAGGATATGTATGCATATATATGATTTGTGATGTTTGGGAGGATGTTATTAACTTGGAGATAGTTGGTGATACTCATGGATTTCATGTTTTACATTTGAGGATCGAAGTATAGACTTAGCGTGAGTAATCTTAGGATTAAGTACCCTGGATAGTTGTAATGACTGAATGGTTGTTGGATGATAACCTCTGGATTGATATCTCCAGTTGTTCCGTACCGGTGTAACCTTAGGGTATCAGAAGCAGTGATTACTCATGATGAGTACAGACATGTTGAGCTGCTAGTGTGTGCCACATAAGGAATGAACGAAATTTGGGGACCAAATTTTTATTAGTGGGGGAGAATGTAAAATACGGCAATTCAAAAATTCAAGCCAGAAAATTTTTCAGGATTTTTCCGGATAGAGTCTAGGGATTCCGGCCTACGAGAGGAGCCCAAGGGGCTTTATTGTAAATATTTAAAACGTATCAAGGGTTTACAGGTAAACTCTTAAATTATGAAAGGGTAAGTAATCTAACCCTAGAGATTTATGGAGGTGGATTAAAATATAATGGGGGGTTTAAATGGTTAAACCCTTACCCTAAGAGCAGGATTGGAAATTTATGAAAGTGGAGGGGCTTTTTTATAAAATGCTCCTCACATAAAACCCCTCACCTCCCCTCGCGTGCCCTACCCGCAGCCAAAGCAGCAGCCGACTCCTTCTCCCCGCGTGACCTAGCCGCCACAGCTAGGCGGCGACTTCTCCTTCTTCGATTCGTTCGCGTGCCCTAGCTCACAGGCGATCCCTTCTTCTTCTTCCGTATGTTTGCAAGCCCTAATCGCAGGCGAACCCCATTCGACGACCACTCCCTTCCTCTGAGCCACTCGAGGCCGAGGACAACTAGGGCTAGCAAACTAGGTATGACTTCATTTCAACCACAATCGGGTAAGGACTTGATCTTCTCTGGCAATATCTTGATAATATGATGGTTGCAGTCGATTGTGGGAAATACCATTGATTGAGTTGGCTGGGCATCAGTTTGGGTTGCTACCGGAGAAGAGGAAACCGAGCTGTGGACACCGCACAGGCTAGATAACGGTAGCTATTCAGATTCGACAGATTTGGCACAGGGGAGGCAGAAGGTAAGGTTATTATATTGTATAGATCTGGTATTGCTTCTAATGGTTTGATTCTGATGGAATTTCAATCAGAATCTGTATATGGGCTGTTCTAGAGTATCTATATGATTGGGTATGGATCGGATTTTGAGCTGTGAGGGTGGTCTTGGCTTTAGCTGTAATCTTGTTGTTTTGGTTTTGAATTCTAGTTCGGATTTCATTTTGAAGGCAAGGGATGATGGAATAAATGTAGGTTAAGATTGTGGAGTGTTTTGTTTCCCTTGGATGGTGATTTTGGTATAAGATCACGTGGGATTGAATATTGGTTTATGCCTTTTGATCATGTAATTCCCTTGCCGTGACATAGTTTTGGTGTCTGATCGAACAGTAGGGATGTATTGTTGTGTTAGACCTTTGTTTTTGTTTCTCCACTAATGCTATGGTGATGGAAGTGGTGTTATAGGATGTATTTCTTTGATTCTACGATTTGGCTTTTACTGTGGATTTTTGTTGGATCAAATCTTTAATGAAGTGGGAATTGCCTATTGCAAGCTGATACAAATGGTTTGAGTTGCAACCTTGATGTATGGATTTTGGATTTGCTGTGGATGAGGATGGATGTTTGGTAGCTTTCTCGTTTGGCATTCGGAATGAGATAGCAGTGAGGTTTTGTCTTAGGGATTGACTGTGAGTATCTTTGGGGTAAATGATTGAATGATTCATTTGGAATCGATCCTACTATTGGATAGATATTTGGTTTTGTTTTGGCTTGGGATTAGGTTGTTATTGGGTCGATAGACTTAGTAATGATCTTTGGCGAGCTCCATCATTATGGTATTTGACCTTTACTAGGATTAGGGTGATCCTAGATGAGTTGTAGATATACTTAGCTAATTTAGCATTTGTTAAAGTAGCTAAAACTGTGTTTTGATACAGGACACTGAGTTTACTGTTGCTGGTTATTGGACCGGAGGTTCCCTACATACACGGGCTACTCACTGGAGGCGGGTACCCTTGACTTATCTCTTTTGATATTGTCATGTTGTTATGCATAGACTGTTATAGATAACAGTAAGACTATATGCTATCCTGGTTTAATATGCCTGTCCTGGATACTTGTTAGTTATCCCTACGTTATTATGCCTGTTCTGGATACTTGTTAGTTATCCCTGAGTTATTATGTCTGTCTTGGATACTTGTTAGTTATCCCTGAGTTATTATGTCTGTCCTGGATACTTGTTAGTTATCCCTGAGTCATTATGCCTGTCCTGGATATGTGTTAGTTATCCCTGAGTTATTATGCCTGTTCTGGATACTTGTTAGTTATTCCTGAGTTATTATGCCTGTCCTGGATACTTGTTAGTTATCCCTGAGTTATTATGCTGGTTCTGGATATTTGTTAGTTATCCCTGAGTTATTATGCTTGTTCTGGATATTTGTTGGTTATCCCTGAGTTATTATGCCTGTCCTGGATACTTGTTAGTTATCCCTGAGTTATTATGCCTGTCCTGGATACTTGTTAGATATCCCTGAGTTATTATGCCTGTCCTGGATACGTGTTAGTTATCCCTGAGTTATTATGCATGTTCTGGATACTCGTTAGTTATCCCTGAGTTATTATGCTTGTTCTGGATACTTGTTAGTTATCCCTGAGTTATTATGCCTGTTCTGGATACTTGTTAGTTATCCCTGAGTTATTATGCCTGTTCTGGATACTTGTTAGTTATCCCTGAGTTATTATGTCTGTCCTGGATACTTGTTAGTTATCCCTGAGTTATTATGCTGGTTCTGGATATTTGTTAGTTATCCCTGAGTTATTATGCTTGTTCTGGATATTTGTTGGTTATCCCTGAGTTATTATGCTGTTAGTTCCATACAGTCTCAGGTATTGTCATATCTATATGTATGCTTAGGGATCGTGATGTATCTCTTGCACTTGACATTGAGGGATCAGTAGTTTTCGGCCAGTATACCTTGTAGGTTACTTGTATTTCCTGTTATAGGATTTCAGACTGAGATTTAGTATACTGAGGACTAGGTGAGGGGTTGCATGTGTTAGTCATGCACCGTACCTGCACTGTTGCATGCCGGCGATCAGCGACTCCCTTGTGGTTGAGCCTAATCGTCTTCCGGTACATGATATGCACACACGGCCACTCATGGGTTAGTGGATACCGCTGGGTGTGTGCATTTGCTCTGTACTGCTCCGCTCACCCGCTCATGGGTAGTGGTTTCGGAGCATGGTAGCAGGCAGAGATCCCTTCTCTACCCATAGACCAGAGAAGATGAGAGAGAGATCTCCCCCATATATACATGGGGCGGAGCGATAGCTCCACCAGCATCCTGTCCACTCGGTCACTCAGAAGCAGTGATGGCAGAGTGCGGACAGTGTCACCGCTCTACCCACTCGACCGACACAGTATCGCCTATCTCGGTGGCTTAACTGGAGTTAGGGGGTGACCATGACATTGCATCATGTGCATATGATGCATTTATGCATTAATTGTGTTTGCTGCATTTACTTGCTGCACTTGTTGGACATGCATATACTGGTGACTTGTTATCTGAGATTATATGTCTATTGGTGCTCCATAGGTATTGATTACCCTCTTTTCAGGTTAGATGGATTCTGGTATGTATCTTGATTCAGTATCTTCAGTATACCCTTTCATATTGTTCATATGAGACCGTATCAGCGTAGACTCCTATTGTTATTATAACTTTCTACGCATATCTGTTGGGTATTCGCTGAGTTATGGACTCACCCCGTTGTCATATATGTTTTTATTTCAGGTTGAGATACATGGAGTCGCCAGAAGATCCCAGCAGCCAGTCCCTACCCATCGCAACGACATGGTTTCGTTTTGTACTTTGTAGTGTATTGGTTTATATTTCTTTTAGCGATATGTATATGTCGTATGTGTCGTGAGCCCTAAGGGGTTGTTGTATTTGTTGTTTCGTCATAAGTCGGACCGGTCCGCAGTCAGGTATGTTTATTATGCTTTATTGTTATGGTTTTCTTAGTGTCTATATATATTTTGAGGCCTGAGGCCAATTAAGTTGCGTGGTGATGTTATATAGGTTATGTGTATGTGTAAATTGTCCGCCGGACAGGGGAGGTGCTGTCCGATTTTATATTGGATCAGCGGCTCCTAGGTCTCGGGGCGTGACAATTTCAATACTTCATAATTGCACATGTAGAGATAATCACTAGTTGTGAATTCATCACAAATTCTCTCATGCTGTGAATTGTATTGCAGACATTCAGTAAATGAGCTTAAGATCTTAATCAAATAATCATGTATACTCAAATAGTGAATATTCATTTATTAAAAATAAATGATTACAATCATAAGGCGATTGCCTTAGGACACTTCTCTCATATCACTAACATCTGTTCCCTCGATTTCACTGAGGGCAATCGACTGACTCCTTGAGCAGTCGACTAATCCTTCTCAAATTTCAGTTCTAGACTTCAGAAACAATGGACAACACAACGGATACATTTTTACTTCAACTACACTAAGATTATAGAACTCACAATCATAATAATCATAATCATACTCCATTTAGCATGCATCTCAACTTAAAACCACTTGCGGAATAACCACTCAAACTTATAATCTTTGCGGAAATAAAACTACTATCATGAAACTTGCGGAAATGAAACTACTATCAAGTTGCTACTGTTTAGAGCATAGAACACTAAGCAAAACTTATCCCAAAGGATCTTACTCCACGGTTCCGCCGCCATTGACACAAACCATCTTTCCTTTAGCCTCCTTGCCTTACATCCTTTCTTTACCTTTATCTGCAGTAAAAGGATGCAAACTATAAGTGAATTGCTTAATAAGTAGATACCTACTCTCACAAAACATGCAATCGATAGTAAACATGTTCATGCTTGCTTTAAAACATGTGCAGCCGAAAATGCTATACTTAACATGAAAAATGCTCATGAATACACTTATAACAAATGCTTGCATTTGAAAACTTTGCTTGAATTGAAAAATGCTTAACATGCTTGAACAAAAATACTTGCTTTTGAAAACTTGAAACTTTTATATTCTTATACCTCTTATACTTCAAAATAAATAAACATCCTGCTGATGGACCCAGAATAGTACCAATGTGCGCATCCCTAATTGGTTTTGGGGTAGCTAGCCACCGAACCCTAATAGAGCGTCTACTAGGCTTGCCTAGATCTGTAGGCCTTGGCCCAGTACATGCCACTTAATAAAGTAATATACTTAAACTTGTAATCATGCTTGTACTTATAATTCTCTCACTTTGTACCTTCTTTGCACTTAAAAAGTAATGTTCCCAAAACTCGTTTTGAAAACACATCAAGACCTTGGTCTTATACTTACTTAAATGCTTAGTCCCAGAACTCGTTCTAGGGCATTAGTAAGACCTCGGTCTTACTCTGAACTTTTATCGAGCACCTTGCGTACCCTAGTTCCCAAAACTTATTTTGGGAAAATCAAGACCTTGGTCTTGCTAATACTAAGATCACACCACCAAAAGACTTAAAATCAAGTTCTACAACAACTAAAATGCATATGAGAACTACTTTTACTGCAGGTGATTGATCTACTTACATGATGCTTTCTACTCACTATACCGAATACGAAGCCTAGTTTGGAATCCCTTCGTCCCTGTCCTCCGCACGGTCACCGGATCTTGGGCGCAAGAACAAGGAGGAACCCTAGTTCTCCTTTTCGGTGGAGGAAGAAGAAAAGTGGGGAAACCCTTTTTGTTTTCGGTAGGGAAGGAGGAAGAAAGAAAACCCTTCATTTTTTCTCCTTTCTATCCTTTATATACTAAGTAGAAGTTGAAGTATCTTCCATAAAAAGGCGCTTACTATCCCTTATCGTATATTGTTTCTGTTGATGCAGTCTGGCCCTGATTGTTGTTTTGGTGTTGACACCGATTTTAGTTTAGGTGGATGATGATTGATTATGATTAAGTCCTGATCGGGGATTAGGCATGGTATGGAAAATCCTAGTCTGGAGGTCTAGGTGTTGGAAATCCTAACCTGGAGGGTTAGGTGTTGAAAATCCTAGTCTGGAGGGCTAGGTGTTGGAAAATCCTAACCTGAAGGGTTAGGTGTTGAAAATCCTAGCTTGGAGGGCTAGGTGTATGAAAAGTCCTAATTCGGAAGAGGTGGGTGAAAAGTCCTAGCTTGGAGGGATAGGTGAAAAGTCCTAACTTGGAGGATTAGGTGCAAATTCCCATCTTGGAGAATTAGGTGAAAAAGTCCTAGCTTGGAGGGTCAGGTGCCTAGCTTGGAGGGCTAGGTTGGATGATGTTCTAACTCGGAAGGGTTGGGTGAAAAGTCCTAGCTTGGAGGGCTAGGTGAAAAGTCCTAACTTGGAGGGTTAGGTGCAAATTCCCAACTTGGAGAGTTAGATGGAAAAATCCTTAGCTTGGAGGGCTAAGGTGGATGAAACCCTAGCTTGGAGGGCTGGGTTTGACTCCCTGGATCGGTCTGGTGACCGATCAGGGACATTGGCACGCTGCCCCTTAGTGGATCGGTCTGGTGACCGATCCAGCGATGTCTGATCGGACTGGTGACCGATCAGGGAGCGCACAGTGAGGTTGGGAACCTACTGTGTGGCTCCTGATCGGACCGGTGACCGATCAGGGAGTAGGCTGCTTCCTTGCTGCCTTGCTCCTGATCGGTCTGGTGACCGATCAGGGAGCGGATAGTGAGTGAGTTCCCTTGCGGATCAGACCCTGGATCGGTCCGGTGACCGATCAGGGACTTAGGATCTGATTAAAAAATCACTGTTCATCTGTCCTGATCGGTCTAAGTGACCGATCAGGCTTCACTCTGATCGGTCTGGTGACCGATCAGGCTTCACTCTGATCGGTCCGGTGACCGATCAGGAGTGTATAGCCGCGAGAGCTGAGAATCCCAGCGAAGCAGTGGATCGGTCTGGTGACCGATCCACAAGTCCTGGATCGGTCCGGTGACCGATCACTTTAATTCAAATTGCGCTGTCAAATGCTTTGATCGCGTCTGACCATATCCGATTCGCTGCTGTTTGCTTCTGATATTTGATTTACTGTGTGATATACTGCTCTAACAGTCTGATTAAGCTGCAGATGACAGGGGAGGATTCAAACACTCAAGGAGAAGTCAATGGAGGCTTTCCTTGGAGCAGGTTTGTCCGTTTCTCCATCTCAGGTTGCAACGGCCGAGCTGCAGACTGGAGCTGAGACTGGAGCTTGGCTGAGGGAAGCTCAGGGAGTCCAGGGATAGCTCAGTGGTAGCTGGCGTTGGCAGATGAGCAGCTGGGAGCTGCAGGGATGGTGTCATCTGATGCTTGGTGGAGAAACAAAAAGGAGAAGACTTCGGCTGAAGTAGAGGATGGTTCGATAGTTTTCTGTGTTGAGCTTGCTGAAGTTCTTGCTGCGCTTTGTGTTTCTCCACAACTTGCTTGCTGTGTTCCTGAAGTCTTCATCACTTTGAGCAAGCAACCGTAATCGAGAAGCAACCAACTCTTACGTGAGTGCTGGGAGGAAAGAACAAGGGGCTTGGAGTCCAACAGTGAGAAGACACGAAGGAGGGAGTCCTTGCGTGAGATCGTCGCTGGGTGGAGCTCAGGATAAGCTCGCTGTGTTCTTGTCCTTGCTAGGTGCTGAGTAAGAGTTTTTCTCTGTGTTTCATTAAGCTTAAATCTATATCCTTGTTTGAAACGCTGTGGAGAGGTTTCTCCACCGAGAAGGAGGTTGCGTTATATCCGGTGAACACCGGGGCTTGATCTGCCGACGATCAAGGGATCGCCCACCTTAAGGGCACGCCAAGGAGTAGGGGCAAGTTATCCCCGAACCTTGTAAACCCTCTTGTTAGCGACTTTGGTAGTTGTTCATGCTTGCTTTCATTTCTGTTTTGTTTACTGCACTGCTTCCTTTCTTTTGCTTCTTCCGCTGTGCTACTGATAAGTTGAGTGCAGAAACCTCACAAGTGTTTAAAGTCAAAGAGATTGGCTATATTCACCCCCCCCCTCTCTAGCCATCCGTTTCCAACAGTTTCCATATTTTAGTGTGATGTTTTACCATCACCTAATGGAAATTTAAACCAAAACTAAAGGGTGCCCCCCAACCCCAAGAAGTCAGAGATACTTTTGCCTCATGCTATCTTCTATTTCCTAAGTTGCCTCTTCGTACTTCTGGTTTAGCCATAGAATCTTTACTAGGGGTACCTCTTTGTTCCTCTGTTTCTTGACTGCTTGATCTATTATCTGAACATGTCGACTTTCATAACTGAGATCTTCTTGAACTTATACCATCTGTGGCTCAATCACTTGGTTGGCATCAGGGATATGTTTCTTCAGTATTGAGATATGAAACACATTATGAATAGCTGACATCTCTGGAGGTAGCTCTAACTCGTAAGCTAAACGAAAGGTCTTGGGTTCGAGCCTTAGCTTCGACCCCTTTTTAAAAAAAAATTATATTTCTTTTTATTTGAAAAATTTTCGGACGTTACAATCGCAGAAACTACCGAATTTGAAGTTTAATAGTAGTTCTCTACTCGAGTCTACTTCATATGTTCGGGATGAGTCCTCTCTCAACTTCCCTAACAACTTCATTTGCAAGGTTTCTTGTTTTTGATAGTCTGTCATCTAACTAAAGACTTATTGATTTGTGCAGCCACTATCATGCTGAGGGTAGCCTTGGAGTTGATTGGAGGTGTATCGGAGTGGATTGGAGACACCTCAGATCTAGTGGAGACACCTTCAAGTGGATAAAAGTGGTGTTTGCGAATTTGATCAGCACCATTGGAGGCCCCTGGGTTGATGGAGCCGCCTCCAATGACCTATATAAGGAGGTCTTCATCCACAACTTACATTTATCTTTCTACCAGCTTCCTCGATTATTCTATTGAGTTATCCTCGTGCTACTGTTATGTTGAGACTCTGCTACACCCAACTGCTATAGTCAAACTGACACTGACCTCGAGCTACAATCTTCAGACGACTAGAGCTACAATTGTCAAACCACTACAAGTATTGGTAATGATTTAATTTTCTTATTGTTATACTTACATAGGAAAGTGTAGGATGTTATACTTTTCTTATTTATTTATTCGATTGCTCTTTTGGAGATTTTTTGGAAGAGGATACTAGTGAATTACTTATTGAGAAAGCTCCAAAGCGCCTGGATCTTGGAATAAAAGTCATTAAAAGTCCGAACCAAACTTCGAACCAAGTAAATAATTGTGTTGATTTTTGTGTGATCTTTTTCTTACTTGGTCTTTTGTTTCCATTGCACACTTGTTTTTTAAAATCCGAAAAAGAAAGTTTTTAAATATACCCCCTCTCACGTGCAACGATCCAACATCTTTCACTCGAACTTGGCAATCAACAATTGGATTAATCGGTGAGTTGACACTCAAAGTCAAAAACTCGACAATCGACGACTCGACTCTATACTAGACATTCGGCAGTCGACACTCTGATTCGCTGATTCGACACTCAAAGTCATGGACTCAACAGTCGGCACTCAGACTCCGAGTCAACACTCGGCAATCGAAACTTGGAGTCAATACTCGACACTCGAAATCATTAGTCGACACTTGACACTCGAAATCGACACTCAGCAGTCAACACTCAGAGTTGGCACCTGGACTTGACAGTCAACAGTCGGTCATACAAGACAACTCAATTTCCATTCAACTCAGTCATTGCAAGCAACTCATCCTTGCATACTTGACAACTTAAAATTATCAATTGATTTCACTCAACGTATAAGTATGAATTTACTTTTTTATAAATTCAGAATCTTTCGCCTCTATATTCAACTAGAAGATTGTTCAATATGTCCAATAGACAAGGTTTAGGATTTAAAGGACCTAAATAAATTTGGTAAAACTTAGGGATTTATTAGAAAAATATTAAAATAATTTATTCCTAAAAATTATTTAGTAAATTTTATCGGAACGAGTCTTTACTGGTGCCAAAATTGATTTTAAATTTGTAGGAAAATTCCAAGAATAGTTTATCATGGGAAAATTTTTACTTTATATTAAAAGTTGACTCGGTATGATAATTTATATGTTAAAATTGAAAAAGTTTTAAATTTTGTTTGAATTTGAAGATATTTTTTCAAAAAATATTTAAAATGTTTAGTTAAAATTTCATGATTTTTAAATTTTTATAAATTTTTAAATAACTTTCTCGATAAAATTATGCATTTCGAAGTTAACTATTAAATTTTTTTGAAAAAGAAAAATAATTTTCAAGAAAATTAATTTTTATGAAACGAAAAAATTCTTAAAATCACAAATTTTTTGAGCTTTGAAAAAAAATTAAATAAATTTTCTAAGCTTGAAAAGTGGTGTTTTCAAAAATCAAGGTCAATTTTCAAATTTAACAAATAGGGTTAAAATGAAATTATTTTATTTTTTGAAAAATGATTATCCCTAGATCATTGTTTCCCACAAAATTTGATACTTAATTCTCATTGAAATCTTGATTGAACTAAAAAACACAGGGGATCAGCTAAGCTGCGGGACAGGAAAAGGGGGGGAATAGTATTTCATTCCCTGAAAAGTTTCAGGTTGGGGAATGATCTCCTTTGTATATATAAGGTTGAAAGGAAATTGAAAGGGTCAGGTTTTTGTAAGTCGACGAGTCTCGGGTGGCATTGAAAGGAGAGGTCCTTAAATTTGAGCATAGGAATAACAAAGGTGGTGGCTATGGTCCTCCTCATCAATGGCAAGTTTACAGTGCTTGCTCTTGGTGGTTGTTATGGAGTTCCTACGGCACGTTATAAAGGTCGTCAAGCTGATTACTATGAGATGGTAATGGACATGCTAGGTCTTGAAATTCTTCTGGCCAAACAAAGACGTCAGAAATGGTTGCCTTATTTATCTGTTGAGTCCATGTCAATCCTGGAAAAGATGCGTACAAGCCCTCGGGCATAGCACAGATAATGAGTATATAACATTTCTAACGAAATGATTAGGGGTCTGCATTTTCGGCCCCACTATGCACTTATTATCTGTGTATCTATATGAACCTCCTTTTATATCTATGAGACTGATTCTGAAAGACTGTTAAGATAGCATATATATATTTGAGAAGATGCATACAAAAGGATATATACATGGTGATGTTAAACCTAAAAATTTTCTGTTTGGCTACCATCTTCCTCTCAAGAAAAAAAGTTTTTTCTTGTTGATTTTGGATTGCCCACAAAATGGAAAGATGCAAGCAATTGGTCATTGTAGCAAAAAAAAAAAAAATTGTGATTACGTTCATCCAAGTGTCCTTCATAGTTCATTCCTAGATTATGTGAATAGAGGTACATAAATTACGGGATCAGTTTATAGCAATCACAAAGTGACTAGGGGATGGGAGGAATTTTTTTCCCCCAAGGGCATGGCCCATCGAGAATTGATCTCTGTCCCATTGTAGCAAATCTATCACCTTTTAGCCAACTGGGCATCCTGATGGGGACAAATATTATTCATGTTGAATATGACCGACGTCCAGATGTGTTCAGATTTGCTAGTTGTCATGCACATCTTATGATGCAGGAGGATCTAAAGATTTTTATTATTTTTTTGATAATTTTTATTTTTTGATATTTAAGAAATTTTTGGTATTTTAGGTATTTTTGATCATTTCTATTTTGCTATTTTTATATTTTGTGTATGTTTAGGATTTTGAAGATTGTTGGTATGTTAATACTTTTTCCTTTCTTTTACAATTTCTTTTCTTTCTTTACAAAATAAGAATTGTAGTTTATATATTAGGATTTCTTTCCTTAATTTAGATTTTAGAGCTTAAAGTCTATATAAATATGTGTTTAGCTATAAGAGAAATAATTCTTTGTTATTATATAAATTTTTCTTATTTTTGAAAGACCTAGAGGGCGATCTTCCTTCTTGTTGCTTTATGGTGATGGTCAACTTTAATTGTTCGTGAGAGTTTGTTGATATCCAAAAAATCATTAGTGGAAGATGCAATAGTTGAAGAAGAATCTCAATCTCAAATTAAAGGCGAGACTAAGTTGACTAATGATCAAATTTACAATGAAAAGGAGATAGACCCAGATGAAGCGTTGATCGAAGAGAAGGTCGGTTGTTGGTGGAAGCTTCTTCATCCTTTTTCTCGCTCTATGACCGAGGAAGATCCTATCGCCGCCATCGTTAGAATTGCCGAAGGCAATGACGATCATGTTAGGATGTATACTAAAAGTCTTGCTTTTGGTTAAAGTACATCTACATTTTAAAAGAGAATCGCAAAATCATATGGTGCATATTTATATTAGTATATGCACAAAATGTCTCATACTTTGCATTGTTTTTTTTATTTACAAGGGGTATCCAGGCTTGCGCCCGACTAATCCGCTTGGCTGACCGGCCCTGCCCCACAACCTTCAACGAGAGTCCCCACTGGTCAATGAGGGTAAATCGCGAGACGGAGACACGTGGCGACTTCACCACTGATGATATCGGTACCCGATGGCCCAACCACGCAGCAGCCTGTGGCGATTTCTTCCGTCAGCATACTGCGCGCTCTACCAGGGAGGAATCGAACCCGGAAAGTAAGGGATCACCCAAGTGAGCCATTACCAATCGTGTCATGCCCGCGGGGGCTCATAACCGAGATGGAGTTGGACAAACCATCGGGATGGTTGTAGTGTAATTAGGTGTGGTTTGTCTTAACCATAAAATTATACTAGTGCACTTTGTGTGCATTAAGTAGGACCAAAAGAGAGGTCATCCAATTTTGTACTGACTTAATAAATTGGATTAGACCTCGGTTTATATTATGGAGTACGATCTCTAAATCCCGAAATAATAACGGGCACATGTATTTAATTATTATTACTTTGATTTACCAATAGGCGAGATCTATTCTGTTAGATCGATAGGCCAGGTAAGTTGGGTAATAATATTATCTACATGGTGTGCCATTGATTATTGACGGAATTCGTGTCCTGGTTAGTCGGGATGATGATGTCCCCTTGATGAGCTCAAAAGGATTGTCATGTCAAATCTTGCAAGTGGACTATGGTCCGACATGATGAAAAGGTTGAGTGGTACTAGTCAAGGATCAAGAGGATAATTAATTAAAATTGTCAGTAATTTAAATTAATTATCGGGCATTTGATATCTTAAACACGGGGAGATGGACGACTCATAATAAATGGAGCTCATATGAAAATATGGGGGTTGGTGAGGAAGTTCAATGGGATCCTTTAGTGGAATGGATCTCCAATAATGGATTGGGTTTAGATCCATTAGCGGGCCAAGAACCAACTCCTCCTCTTGGTCCCTACCTTAACCCTATAAATACCCCATAGGAGTCATGATACAAGACTAATGAATTAATCATCCAACACACAACCAAAACCCTAAAAGCCCTCTCACCTTTTCTCCCTCTCCCTTCTCTCTCCTAGGTCACCGGCGGTAGGGTGGAATCTCCTCCTTCTTGCTTCATCTTCTTCCTCACTTCTTGGCCAACAATCGCAGGGACAAGGTGAGCCACAGCTCCACCTTCTGTGATTTGCAGCAGCAAGAGAAAGGAAGAAGAGGTGGTCAGTTGTGGTTTGGGCGGCGCCGAGAAGAGAAGAAGAAGTTTTCGGGTAGAAGAGGAAGGAGGGTTCTTCTCCTTCTTATTCTCATCCTTTCTTCTCCTTCTCTTGTGTGAGCTCAACCAAGGAGGAAGGAGGGTGGTCGGCGGCAAGGGATTGTCCCTTGAAGGCACCGACGGCAAGGAGGAGAAAGATAGGTGCGCCAGCGGGTTTTGGTGGAAGAAAAAGAGAGCTTTTGCTTGGTCTTCCTCTTCTATATCATCTTCCTCGTCTTGTGTTCTTCATCTCCCTTGGCATGCGCGAGATCATAGCTGGGAGGAGGAGCAGCCGGTGCAAGATAGAGAGGAGGTGGTGGTGGCCGGAATCCTAGTTCCTAGGGTTTCGACGCAAGGGTGTTGGAGGAGGAAGAAGTTTCTCTCCCCTAGGGTTTCGGCCAAGCTAGGGTGGAGAAAAAAAACTATGGTGGAGAAGTTCGAGCCTTGGTGACTCCTGGTCTTGGTAGCTCGTCGCTCACTGATGACTGCCCAATGTCAAGTGTCACGAATGAGCCTCAAATTTAGATATTTATAAGTTGAAAACCCTAGCTCACAGAATTAAATGTAGTACAGGGGCCTCAAGTCGTATTTTTCCAAGGACTAGTTAAGGATGTTTAATCCAAGCTTGAATTTGTTTGTCGTTTGATGTTTTGGGTTTTCAGATTAAAATGGGGGTTTGTTTTGCAAATATGAATGAAGTAGCAACTTGAAACAGACTGAACTTACCTAGAGCAGGAAATGGATTAGGAAATTACGAACTATGTTTAATCTATTTGAAAACCTAATCAAGGAAACTAACTTATCCTTAATTGAGAACAAAACAATTCAATTTGATACTATGAAATTAAAAATTCACAAGTTGATAACAAAAGCAGGGAAGTGTAAAATAAGAAGCTAAATTGCGGAAATTGAAGTTGGAACAAGTCTTACTAACGAAAACAGAATTTAAAGAAGCTATGACCTGCATGATTGGTCGACAGTCCGATCAGATGCAAGCCTGATCGGTCGACAGACCGATCAGATGATGTCCTGATCGGTTAGACAGACCGATCAGTGTCTGAAAGTAAGCTGATACAGAAACAAACAATTACAGAAACGAATTCAAAATCGAAATCTAAACTACAGTTCAAGTTCTTAACCGAGAATCCCTTCTTGCCGTCACACAAGAGTCGAGCGAAGAACCCCCTAGCTCGAAAATCAACAAGCAACCAATTCCCGCTGTTGACTTGCGTTGATTTGATGCGCAGCTGAACTCCCTTCTGATCTCCCCCTTCTCGACGGATCTGATGGCGATTGTGGCTCGGGAATGCTCCAAACTCTTCAGAGAACCCCTCTGAGAACTCAGAGAACTCCTATCGATGACGTCGTTCCAATCAGGAGTTGATCGGACGAAGCAATCTCTGGCGAAACCCTCACCGGAGATCGGCAGCAACGATATGGAAACGCAATCTCTCAAGAAATTGCCTTGTGATCTGAATTATGGAAAAGGACTCGGATCTGCAGTGGCCGCGTGAAGAACGGAGAAGAAGAAGCGATGAAGAACTGGAAGCAGAACAGAAATCGCGACGACGAGCTCAGCGCGGAGAAGTTTGATTTAAATTATCCCTTTTGAATTTGAACGGTTGTGATTGTTCCGGCCTCATCCGACGGTCAGATCTTCTCAGATCTGAACCAAAATTTCCAGATCTCCATCAATGGCTCTGATCTACTTCTCCTTGGCTTCGATCAATCAGATCTGCGGCGGATGGCTCAGATTTTCCCTTCTCTTGAATGGATGGTCGAAACTCCCCTTAAGCTTGATCCGATGGTCAGATGGACTCTGATTTGGTTCAAACTTTCAGATCTTGATCTGTAGTCATGATTAGCCCTATCTTGAGCTCGGATTGATCAGAAGTTCACAGATGGCTCAGATCTACTTGTTCCTTGATCGGACGGCCCATATGGATCCAATGCTTGATCGTCTTGATCCTAATCCAATTCTGGCTCAACTTGATCCAATCCGATCTAGGTCCATGATCCTTCAAAGCTTACAAAATTAGATTCAAATTTTAGTGCCAAAATACCTCGAATATAGAAAGAATTGAATTCAAAAGCTAAATTAGACATATATCATGGAACCTAATGTAAATACAAGATTAAGCATATAAAAGTGGATCAAAACATGGATTTGAGACCCTAAAATGATTAACAAAATGGTAGTTATCACCCACACGACGTCCAAGAGGGGAGGGTCATAAGATAGAAGACTGCAAGGTAAAAGACGAGGTATACCTCTTCCTAGCTCCGTCTTTATTTTTGTTATTTCTTGCCTTGATTATTTTTATCATTGCATGTGTTTAATTAATAGTCATGAATTAATTATTTATTAATTAATATGTCAATTAATTTATGTCATGGTCCTCGATAATAAACACAAAAATTGGTGATCCATTCGTCGTCTTTTCCATGGTCTTTTGATTCGGAAAGTTACAAGGTCTTAACTTTGGTTTTAGCTAAGTTGTGACTTGAATTGATTGACACGATGACGAGACAGTCGTTTGGGAGACGAGACTCTATTCGGATTAAATTTTTAATCCGTAGACATAGAGAGGTCTCTCATATTCAACCCCGTAGTTGCTTAGGAAACCCGCCGAGCCATACCTTAGGTATTGCTACGTCGGTGGTTACAACCATCAGATCATCTCCCCATCGTCCTCCCATCTTCGTCCTCCCCTTCTTTTGCTTCCTCGAAGGCTTCCTAAGGAAAAGTGGATGCTCCATCAAGTTCAAGGCCAGAAAGCTTCATTGGAGAGCCTTCCTCCTCCGGCGGTGAAACCGACCCCTTGTTCGAGCTATGCAACTCGACAGATCCGAAGTAAACACCCAACAAGGATGGTGTAAAGCTAGATAGGGTGATTGACAGAGATGGAGAAGACAATGAGGTGAGAGACAGGGAGGGTTCAACACCGAAGACGTCTTCGGTGCCCTTGATATTTAGAGATGGAACCTATATGACATTGAAAGGGGTTTTTGAGAGTCTAGACTTGACTAGGTTGTTAGATCGTGTTCGCCAAGCTAGAGGGGGTGAATAGTTTCTTTCGATTCGTTCTTCCTACAATCATTAGTGCGCAAGCGGAATATACTAAATAAAACAAAACTAACGAAAGGAGCACACCTATTTACGTGGTTCGGAGATAAAACTCCTACTCCACGGCTGCCCGTAAGGTGGGCGATCCCTAATCCGTCGGTGGATGATTCCCCGGAGCACCTCTGGCTAGATCTCGTAGCTCCTTGTGGGTGGAGAAACCTCTCCACAAACTCTGGACACTATCAGAGCACAAAAGGCTACTAACAAGCTTTGACTAAGCAAGTTTCGCCAAGAAAGAAAAGCCTAAAACGAGCTCCTTTAAATAGAGCTCGAGTCTGAAATGGCCGCTACCAGTCGACTGCCCCTAGGGCAGTCGACTGGTCCCACTCAGATTTGAACGTTACAAGCCCAACGTTCGAATCACCAGCCATTACCAGTCGACTTCCCCTGGGGCAGTCGACTGGTCCTTCCCTAAGCCTAGAGTTACCCTTCCCGAGTACATTTCTCTCCGCACTCGAACCCTCCCGGCTTAGTTCCCGAGTACAGACCCTCACACTCGAACCCTCACGACTTGGTTGACTCTTCAAACCTCAGTCTTGATCTGTTGCCTTCACGCCCTCTTCATCTTCGGCTCCTGTCCCTCAGATGCGCACGCAAGCCCTCGGCTTGCCTCCATGTCATCCTTCACGCATGCCTCGAAGTCCGCGTCCCTCGGCTCATCATCTCTGCTGCAGCAGTCTCGATCCGTTGCCTTCAAGCTCTCTTCGACTTTGGCCCTCGTCCCTCGAATATGCACACAAGCCCGCGGCTTGCCTCCATGCTACCCTTCACGTACGCCTCGAAGTCCGCTTCCCTCGGCTCATCGTCTCTGCTTTGTCCATAGTCCCTCGGATGCGCACACAAGCCCACGGCTTGTCTCCATGCCACCCTTCACCTGAAGACATCCAACCAAGTTTATGTGTACCTGCAAACCTGCATACTCACATACATATATTAGTCCAACAACAAACCCTAACATACTCATATTGACACACACATCAAAATCCATGATCCTCTAGATCATACCTGGGCCGATTGCCCCAACATAGGTGTGATCTTAATGTTGATCTCTTAGATATCCATGCAAACAAGAGCACCTTTCATCGAGTTGATCTCTTAGAATTATTGTTACGAACTACTGCACTCGACGCCTTTTTATAGTACATACTCAGGCGCCTGAATGGCCTCTCAGGTGCCCTCACTGCAGTGCACCGGGCGGAAACTAGATCCACTGTTCGATCAAACTTTATCCTGGCCAAACGCCTGAGTCCCTTTCAGACGCCTAAGTGCCGACGTGGATCCTCCACTCAGCACTCGCCACGTAAGCCAGACCGTTGGGTCAGCTCAACCGCCTGTTGCCAGCTCTCAGGCACCTAAGTCCCATTTAGGCGCCCAAGTCAACCGCTTTCTCTTTTTAGCTGCAACAAGGGTCAGTTCCAAATATACAATAATAAAATATATAATTAAGACATGTATGAATTACAGCTAATGTTGTCTTGGTCCTGACTTTCAGGTTTCACTTGAAACCCAGGTCGAACAGATGCCTACTGTTCCCTCACCGGGGAACGCGTCCTCACCTACTCCTCTCAAGAGAGTTTACATGTTGCCACCCGGAACCTTCGGTTGGACTTTTGTTCAACCTCCGAGAACTCGGGACTCGACGATGTTCGATCTTGACCCGTCTCGACTCCTGTCAACGATCCCCGCTCGGCAAAGTCTTCGTGTTCAGCTTTCACTCGCCAAGTCTTCGTTGCCCGATCCCCGACCAGGACTTCGTGCTCGGCTTCACATGCCAAATCTTCGTTGCCCAATCCCCGACCAGGACTTGGTACTCAACCCTGTAGGTCAAGACTTCTTACCTAGCTTACCTAGGACTTTCCTGCAATCTCAACAACTTCATCAATACACCATACCAGCTTAACTTGAACCATTTGTCACTTATCAAAACAAGGTTCGATCTGGTGCTTCCGACACCAACATATCATAGAAAAGAGTCAAACATACATTAACAGTCACTTCCACTGTGGAGGTGAAATGTATTACCTCCGATGAAGCTTCAAACCATGGGATATGGATGTAGAACCTTATCATAGGGTTACAGATCATTGGGGACATTGATAGGCCATTAAGGATCAACTGTGATAACAAAGATACAGAATTATATTCCAAGAATAATCGCAATTCATTGAAGTTTAAGCACATCAACATCAAGTTACCCGTAATAAAGAACAAGAATCTAGATTTGATGTGCTTGTTACCCGTAAACTAGTTTGCACTCGATACCTTGATCCGACCACCATGGAAATATTAGGAATTAAGGAGAATGTTGACTGGCTAATTAGCGTCATAGACTAGAATGACTTGATGTACATGAACCACCCCACGTATCCCTGCCTAGTCCTAGAATTTTTGAGTTCATTAAAGGTTAATTTCACTTCAGATAATGATCATGATGGTAACATAATTTTTTATTGATGAATCATGATTACCAATGGACTCTTTATGATTTTAACAATTATTTTGGTATGCACACGAGGGATCTCGAACATTCAATTTCTCCTTCAATAACACTCAATTTTGGACCCAACTCACAGACCTTAACGAGTTGAATGAGTCATCACACTCTAAAGCCTCTTGCCTTCAAAACCCTGTCTTCCGTTATCTCCACCAGGTAATGAGTAAAACCATCTTTAGTTGAGCCGAAAGTGACGGGGTTGTTAGGAGAATAGAGCTTTATTATTTTTGAGCTATGTTAAACAACATTAATTTTGACTCAGGGTACCATTTCCTAGAAACTTTGGTAAGGGCCAGAAAGGCTACTTCAGACACAATAGTCTTTGGCGGGTTAATAACCTAGATTACAATTGATCTAGAGTGTGAACTATTCGTATTAGACGTTATTCATGGCAACACCAAAATTGACAACGATACATGTTTAGCCATGAAAATGATTGTTCGGGATGAGAACAGTTTTGCCTTTCCAAGGAGGAATAGACTCTCATTCCCTCTACTTCATCCCAAACGCACCACAGTTCGTGACCCCGCCAACTGGATTATTAGGGATAGAGTGCCTGAAAATATAGGTTTCCCCATGGAACACCCTCCACCGTCGTCATCTAGACACCGAAGCTAGTCAATTACCATGAACATGAGTCATCGTTTGACCATCATAAACCGGTTAGTCATTCTTTTGCTTATAGTAGCGCGGATCTATCCAAATTTGACTTCACAGATTTTCAGACTTCGTTGAAGACTCTTCATGAGAATCAAAGTGCCACCCAATAATGGTTGAAGGATCAATATGCACTATATCAACCTTCAGGGGTAGATGTTTGAGTTTGTTAATGATTATTACAATAAAAGAGATATCATGTAGGAATTTAGGGATGATATCTTCATAACCCATCAATAGGTCTCCATGCTATACTAGTATCATGAACATATTGTAACTATCTCGGATGAGTTTTGATGTGGTCAACTGAGTCAAGTCAGATCCTGTTGATATCTAATCCCTGTTTTTAAGTGTGCAGGAATTTAGGATCATAGGAAGTTGAGCGGATGATGTTGTTGTTGGGTATGGCTGGGTGGGTTTCCTAAGCGAATACTTGGTCATCCTTGAGAGGCATCTCCATGTCTACGGATTAAAAATGAATCTGAATGGAGACCTGTCTCCCAAACAACCATCTCGTCATCATATCAATCAGTTCGAATTACAACTTAGCCAATCTCAAAGATCGAGCCTTGTAATTCGCCTAACCGATCAACCGCGGAAAAGACGGCGAGTGGATCGCCAGTTTTTGTGTTTATTATCGGGTCCAATAATTAATTATCAAACATTAATTAAAACATTAATCAATAATGATAATTAATTAACAAGCCACATAAAATGATAGAACTAATCAAGGGAACCAAGAGAGAAATATACCTCTCTTTACCTCGTAGTCTTCTACCTTATGTCCCTTCCCTCTTGGGCGTCGTGTGGGGACGAGCTACCAAGAACCGGAATCACCAAATCCACCAATTCCTTCTTCCTTGTATGTGCAAACCTCCCTCCTCTCTTTGCGCCGACCACCGGAGGAAGACCACCACCCTCACGCCAGCCCAAAGGAGGAAGAGAGGAAGAAGGAGAAGATGAAGAAGAGTAGAGAAAACTCCTCTTCTTCCACAACCAAACCCGCTACCGGCCTCTTCCAACTCCTCACTGTCGGCGCCTCCTCCAACCTCCTTGCCGTTGGCGCCCAATACCACTCCTTCTCAAAGTTGCTCCAGCCACAACCGGAAGAGGAGAAAGCTCTCCTATCCTTTACGCCACCAACCGAGAGAAGAAGAAGGGAGAAGGAAGAAGAGAAAGCTCTTCTTCCTCTTGAAGCCGCCAGTTGCCTTAGGAGAGAGAAGGAGAGGGAGAGAAGAGAGAGAGCCTAGGATTTGTTGTGATGGAATAGCCTTGGTTTCATGATTCCATGGGGTATATATAGGGCTAAGGCAGGGACCATGAGAAGGAGTTGGGTCTTGGCCCACTAATGGATCCAAATCCGATCCATTAATGAAGATTCATTCCACTAAAGGATCTTCATTGAACTTCCTCACCAACCCCCATATTTTCATATAGGCTCCACCTATTATGAGTACATCCATCTCTCCGTATTTAAGATATCGATTGCCCGTCGATTAATTTAAATTACTGACAATTTTAATTAATCAACTTCTAACTCCTTAACTAGTATCACTCAACTTTATCATCATGTTGGATCAAATCCGCCTGCAGGGTTTAACATGATGAATCTTATGAGCTCACCAAGGGGGCATCATCATCCCGACTCACCAGGACACGGATTCCATCAATAATCAACGGCACACCATATAATTAATATTATTTCCTAACTTACCGGGCCTATCGATTTACAGAATAAATCTCGTGCATTGGTAAATCAAAGAAATAAAATACTAAATATACGTGTCTGTCATTATATTGGGATTTAGAGATTGTACTCCATAATTATAATACCTAATTATTAAGTCAATACAAATTGGATCACCTCTATTTTGGTCCTGCTCAATGTACACAAAGCACACTAGTGTAATTCTATGGTCAAGATAAATCACACCTAATTATACTACAACCATCCCGATGGTTTGTCCAACTCCATCTCGGTTGTGAGCCTCTTCTTATACTATGCAAGGAACTGATAACATGATCTTCTATGTGTCACCACACACCATGTTATCTATAATGCAGAGTATGAGACTGTTTATGCATATACTAATGTAAACATGCAACTGTGTTATCGTGATTCTCTTTCAAAATGTAGATGTTTTATATAAAAGGACAAGTCATTTAGTATACATCTAACAATCTCCCACTTATACTCAAAGACTCTGCTATCCTGACACTGCCATACATCTGACTCCCATATCCTTCACATGCCGATCAAAATCTCTTGTCGGAAGAGCGTTAGTGAAAGGATCCGCCAGGTTGTCCTCCGATGCAATCTTGGCGACAGCTACTTTTCCTCGCTTTACGATTTCTCGTATCAGGTGGTACTTGCGCTCTATGTGTTTACTCGTCTTATGGGCTCGTGGTTCCTTAGAGTTTGCAACTGCACCACTGTTATCATAATAGATTGTGATAGATCTTGGCAAACCAGGAATCACATCCAAGTCTATCATGAAGTTCCTGAGCCATACAGCTTCCTTGGATGTCTCTGAGGCTGCCACATACTCAGCTTCCATGGTGGAGTTCGCCACGCATTTCTGCTTGACACTCCTCCATACTATGGCTTCACCTCCTAATGTAAACACAAACCTAGAGGTAGACTTACTTTTGTCCCTATCCGACTGGAAATCTGAATCTGTATAACCCACAAGGATTAATTGGTCTGCCCGGTAAACCAGCATATAGTCCCTAGTCCATCTCAGGTATTTCAGTATATGCTTTACCGTAGTCCAATATCCCTGTCCAAAGTTACTCTGATATCTGCTAACCATGCCCACGGTAAAGCAGATATCTGGTCTTGTACACAACATAGCATACATGAGGCTTCCTACAGCCGATGCATAAGGAATCGCCTTCATTTCCTCTATCTCTTTTGATATTTTCGAACACATCTCCTTAGATAGAGGAACTCCATGCCTGAAAGGTAGAAAACCTTTCTTGAAGTTTTCCATGCTAAAATGAGCCAGGACGGTGTCTATGTATGAAGCTTGGGATAAGCACAACATCCTTTTTTGGTGATCCCTTATGACCTTGATCCCAAGGATGTGTCCCGCTTCTCCTAAGTCCTTCATATCGAACTGTTTGAACAACCATACTCTTACGTCTGACAACACTTTGACATTGTTTCCAATGAGCAAATGTCATCTACATAAAGTACAAGAAACACCACTACGTTTCCGTCACATCTCTTATATACACATGATTCATCCGGACTTTGAATAAATCCATATGACTGGATTACCTCATCAAAGCGGATGTTCCAAGATCGCGAAGCTTGTTTCAATCCATAAATGGACCTATTAAGCTTGCACACTGGATGCTCTTTGCCCTTCGCAATGAACCCTTCTGGTTGCTTCATGTAGATGGTCTCCTCAAGACTTCCGTTAAGGAAAGCTATCTTGACGTCCATCTGTCATACATCATAGTCCATATGAGCGGCAATAGATAAGAGAATCCGGATAGACTTAAGCATGGCTACTGGCGAAAAGGTCTCCACATAATCGATACCCTCTTTCTGAGTATACCCTTTCGCAACAAGCCTGGCTTTGAAGGTCTCAACCTTCCCGTCTGATCCTCTCTTTCTCTTGTAGATCCACTTGCATCCAATGACTTTTACACCATTAGGTGGTTCTACTAGCTCCCAGACGTGATTAGAATCCATAGATTCTATCTCAGAATTCATTGCCTTTGCCAAGAATCTGCATCCTTATCTTGGAGGGCCTCGTCATAGGTCCAGGGATCTGGTTCATGTTCACCAGGGACCAAGTCCGAAGACTCTCCCAAAAATATGAACCTCTCAGGTTGTCTAACAACCCTCCCACTGCGATGAGGTACCACCTGTGTATCCTCTGTGACACGCGGTGCAGTGACTTGTGGTGTATCCTCTTGTACAGTTGGTACTAAGGTCGGAACGTCCCGTCTCAATTCTTCAAGCACAAGTCTACTTCTGGGCTTGTGGTTCATCACATAGTCTTCTTATAAGAATCTAGCATTCGTGCTAACGATTACCTTCTGATCCTCAGGACTATAGAACAGACCACCCTTCGTCCCTTTGGGATAGCCTACGAACAAACGTACTTCTGTACGAGATTCCAACTTATCAGTATCTCCCTTTAGTACATGTGATTCGTGCTTTATTAATCAATTTATGTTATTTGTGTGTTACTAACTTCTATCTTTGTTAGCAAGAACAAAAGATTTGAGTCTATTTTTTTTCAGGGGCAATTCATCACCTCTTGCCGACCGCACGATCCCTAACGCATATGCATAGAATGTCACAGGCCCCTAGATTCCCTCTTAGACGACGTTCTGATACCATTTGTTGGGAACGAGATGGCTATAGAGGGGGGGTGAATATAGACAATCGCTTACCCCTTGAAAACTAATCACGATTTCTGCAACTCAAATATCAGTAGCACAGCGGAAAGAATGAAAAAACAGAGTATGCAGAAAACAAATGATTGCAAAGCACACACAACTAGCAAGATCGCTAACAAGGAAGGTTTACAAGGTTCGGGATAACTTGCCCCTACTCCTTGGCGTGCCCTTGAGGTGGGCGATCCCTTGATCGTCGGCAGATCAAGCCCCGGTTAACACCGGATATGAAGCAACCTCCTTCTCGGTAGAGAAACCTCTCCACAGTGTGTTTCAAACAATGATATATAATGAGCACAATGAAACAACAACAAGAAAGATCTTACTCAAACACTTAGCAAGGATTAAACACAGCAAGCTTCCCGAGCTACACCCAGTGGCGATCTCACGCAGACCCCGTCTGCTTCGTGTCTTCCCACTGTCGGACTCCAAGCTTCTTGTTTTCTCCTTCAAGCGCTCAAGTATGATGTATGCTTCTCAATAGCTTGCTTAGAATGGATGAAGAACTCAAGAACAGCAAGCTTCTCGCAGCAGAACGCAAGAACACACAGGTTTTCAAAAATTGAAAATCTCATATAGTGAAACCAACTCTCGCGTTTCTTTTTGTTTCTCCGCCAAGCGACGGGTGACACCATCTCTGTAGCTCCTAGCTACTCCTCTGCCAACGCCAGCCTCTACTGAGCTATCTCTGGACTCACTGAGCTCCTCAGTCGAGCTCCAGTCTTAGCTCCAGTCCGCAGCTCGCCGTTGCAACCTGAGATGGGAAAAGGGACAAACCTGCTCCAAGGAAAGCACTCTCTGACTTCTCCTTGAGTGTTTGAATCCTCCCCTGTCACCTGAAACTCAATCAGAGCATTAGAGCAGAAGATCACAAAGCATATCACATACATCAGCAAATCGGATACGATCAGACGCTCTGACGACGTCTGACAGTGAAATTTGAATTAAAGTGATCGGTCACCGGACCGATCCAGGGTGCGTGGATCGATCACCAGACCGATCCACTGCTCTGCTGGGATTCCCAGCTCTCGCAGCAATACACGCCTGATCGGTCACCAGACCGATCAGGGTTGATCCTGATCCGTCACCAGACCGATCAGATTGGATCCTGATCGGTCACTCAGACCGATCAAAGCTGATCGGTCACTCAGACCGATCAAAGCAGATGAACAGTTACTTTTTAATCAAACCCAAGATTCCTGATCGGTCACCGGACCGATCCAAGGCTCTGATCAGCACGGGAACTCACTCACTGTTTGCTCCCTGATCGGTCACCAGATCGATCAGGAGCAAGACAGCAAGGAAGCAGCCTGCTCCCTGATCGGTCTCCGGATCGATCAGGAGCCACACAGTAGATTCCCAATCTCACTATGCGCTCCCTGATCGGTCACCAGTCCGATCAGACATAGATGGATCGGTCACCAGACCGATCCACTAAGGAGCAGCGTGCCAACAGTCCCTGATCGGTCACCAGACCGATCCACTGACTCTACCCAGCCCTCCAAGCTAGGGATTCATCCACCTTAGCCCTCCAAGCTAAGGATTTTTCCATCTAACTCTCCAAGTTGGGAATTTGCACCTAACCCTCCAAGTTAGGACTTTTCACCTAGCCCTCCAAGCTAGGACTTTTCACCTAGCCCTCCAAGCTAGGACTTTTCACCCAACTCTTCCGAGTTAGAACATCATCCAACCTAGCCCTCCAAGCTAGGCACCTGACCCTCCAAGCCAGGACTTTTTCACCTAATTCTCCAGGATGGGAATTTGCACCTAACCCTCCAAGTTAGGACTTTTCACCTAGCCCTCCAAGCTAGGACTTTTCACCCAACCCTTCCGAATTAGGACTTTTCCAACACCTAACCTCCCAGGTTAGGATTTTCAACACCTAGCCCTCCAAGCTAGGATTTTCCACACCTAACCTCCCAGGTTAGGATTTTCCAACATCATGCCTAATCTTCGATTAGGACTTAATCATAATCATCACAATCATCACACCTAACCTCCCAGGTTAGGGTTTTCCATATCATGCCTAATCCTCGATCAGGACTTAATCATAATCCACCTAACCTCCCAGATTAGGATTTTCCATATCATAATCATTCTCTTAAACTAAAATCGTTGTCAACACCAAAACAGCAATCAGGGCCAGACTGCATCAACATTGTTGTCGAAGTAGTGTTTTGGTCTCGTCGAGCGACTTCTGGCGTAGCACACTGGAGAGATAATCATAGTAGAATCGATGTTGAGTGCTGAGGTCAAATCCCCTTATAAAGGGTCTTCCGGGCACCTATATGACCATCCCGGGCGCCCCAAATATGTTGACTTGGCCGCTGATCGTCGAGACTTCTTCCCAAAACTTATCCTTCTCAGGCGCCTGTATACCTTCCCGGACGCCTGTGAGATGATGTGGATCGACGAATCCATGTGTGCCACATCAACCAGCCATGACTCAACAAGAGGGGTTCCGAGCGCCCGGATACCATTCGAGCGCTCGGAGCTCCGAGCGCTAGGGTTCAACCCGGGTGCTTGGATCCGGAAATCCAGTAAGCTTTTTTTCCTTTTTGGTCTTCGCTACAAAACCAGATTAGAAGAAACAAAACACAAATAATAATATTGATATGAGATGCATGTGTTTTAGACAGTTTAGACTGTCCAGTCTTGACTTTTATGTTTCGACTGAAATCCTAGGTCAGATCGACGCCTACTGTTTTCTCTTCCGGAGAACATGTCCTCACCTACTCCTCTCAGGAGAGATTACCTATTGCCAACTCCCGGTTGGACTTTTACTCGACCCCGACCTTAACTCTGAAACTCGTGACTCGAGTTATGTCCGTCATCTCCGATCAGCCAAGTCTTCTGCCCGATCCTCCAGATCATGACTTCAGTACTCAGCCCTTAATAAGGACTTAGCGCCCAGTTGTCCACACCAGGTCCTCGTTGCCCAGCCCTCGGCCAAAACTTAGTGCCTAACCCACGATCAGGTTTTAGTTGTTTAGTCCTCGATCAGAACTTAGTACCCAATCTTACATATCAGGACTTAGTGCTTAAGTTAACTAAGAGTTTCCTATACACTTAAAGTAAAATATTAGATCACAATAAATCTTAACTTTGAACCTTTGTCAACATCAAAACAGGTTTGATTATCAGGTGGTTCCAATACCAACAAACAACTTCATAAATAGTCATGATTCATAAAACTTATTGGTACTTGTGTCCCATGGTGATCTTTCAATCTGCATTTTGGTTACTGGATACTGCTCAGATCATTATAACTCACTCGAAAAAATCTTTATCCTGACAATTGCATGTATATACTGACATTTGAGTTTTTTGTGTTAGTTTTACACTTTTAAAGCACTAAAAAAAATATTTAAATTGAATAAGGGATTAAAAAATAATATCGTGAGTGAAAACTAGCAATTTACCCCTTTAAGACCGAGTTAGATACTGGGAAATAAATGCTAAGCTTCTTTTGATTTTGAGCATGCTTTTGAGATCTTGGGCAGTTTGAGAGAGATGAAATAAGCATATGGCAGGTAAGTACCTATCGTCGGGACTATAAGAAACTCAGTTAGATGACGACTTGACTAAACATTGAGTTTAAAACTTGAAGAACTATAGCCACTCATAGCACTGAGCATGAAGGACTTCTTCTTAGGCCATACTCGAATTAACTTTTATATCATGCTCGCCAATGAAAGTGTTTGAGCTAAGTCGATCCACTAGGGATTATGATGCACTATACTAATACATATGTTTTCATGGCGGAGTGTTTGCCTAAGGACAAGCAAGGATTTAAGCCTGAGGGTATAATGTGCATAAGTTATGCATACTTTTATACACTGATTGGTGCTCGTTCATTGGTTTTTAATGATTGCAATTTATGTCATCATGCTCTATTTTATCATTTTATCAGTATGTGTACTTTCTGTTGGTGCAAGATGCATCAATGATGTCTTCCTCTAATGTTTCGATGTTTAACAATATACTTAAGTTAGTAATATATGTTAGACAAGGTAAAGGGTTAGTCAAAGTGATCAAGGGTTAAACTAAACAGGACCTTATATTTGGTAGGGTAAACCCAGGTTTGATCAAGTTGACAAAGGTTTAAGCCAAACAGGATCTGATGTTTAGCAGAGTAAACCAGAACCCAGGTTTGGTTAAGGTAACCAAGGGTTAGCCAAACAAGACCTGATGTTTGGCAGGATGATCATACCTAGATTTAATCTAGTTAATATACTAAGGGTTGATCAGTTAGAACAAGGGTTAACTAAACAGGATCTGATGTTTAGCAGAAACCCCAGGGTTGGTCAGTTAGACTAAGGAGTGAGCCAAACATGACTTGATGTTTGGCAAAAGAGAAGTCTAGTCAGGATTAATATGACTAGCAAAAAGAAGTCTTTATCGAGGTGAAGGAAAGTCCTTGTTAACCTAGGCACGAAGACCTGGTTCGCAGAATTCGGCACTAAGTCCTGACCGAGGGCTGGGCACCTAAGACATGACCGAGGGTTGGGCACGAAGTCCTAGTTCGACGAATTGGGCACTAAGTCTTGGTCAAGAGTTGGGCACCTAGGACCTGACCGAGGGTTGTGCACGAAGACCTGGTTCGCCGAATTGGGCACTAAACCCTGGCCAAGGGCTGGGCACCTAAGACCTGACCGAGGGTTGGGCACGAAGTCCTGGTTCATGGAATTGAGCACTAAGTCCTGGCCGAGGGCTGGGCACCTAAGACCTGACCGAGGGTTGGGCACGAAAACCTGGTTCGAGGAATTGGGCACGAAGTCTTGGTCCGAGGGATCGAGCAACTTAGCTAAGCGATGACTAAGGATAGAAGTAGAGACGGGTCGAGGTCCAGACGTCTCGAGATCCGGGAGTCTCGCAGGGTAAGTAAAAGTCCAACCGGATGTCCCGGTTGGCAAAAGTAACTTCTCTAAGGTGGAGTAGGCGAGGATGCGTTCCCCGGAAGAGGAAACATTAGGTGTCGGTTCGACCTAGGGTTTTGGGTAAAATCCAAAGTCAGAACCAATCTTGTAGGCTAAGATTATCTGTATATTTGTCCTGTGTATGATTGTCTTGCAGGTACCTGGAGTTGGAGGCAAGACGAAAGAGAAAACGCAGGGAAAATGGCACCTAGAAGAAGCATCCAGGGCGCCTGTGTAAATACAAGCGCCCCCATGCTTCAGGGCGCCCTCAAGGTTCATCCCAGGCGCCCTGGATGGTTCCAGGCGCCTTGGATGATTCCAGGCGCCCTGGATAGTCTGGTTTATCCCTGTGCGAAGTTCGCGAGTACGGATGTACTTTTGACCGTACTGTGGCGCCTCAAAGGCCTCTAGGGCGTCCCGGATTATACTATAAAAGGGGCTTCGACCCCTCAAGGTAGAACAACACTTGCAACATCATTTTAAGCATTCTAAGCGAAGAAAAAGCGCTAAAGTCGAAGCTCTGTGACTAAGGAGGCTCCAGGAGAAAGTAAGGAGGCTCCAGGAGAATGTGCAGCGCACTTTGGACTTCCAGATTGGCCGGATCGACTTTTGTTTGGTTCGATTTTATTTTACAAGTTCACATTTTTAGTTATATCTTTTTGCTTGTAAACTTGAACTGTAAGACGGGTTTCTCTACCTCCGAAAATTCCGGAAAGGAGACCACTAATGGACGGGCGCTACCCGTGATTAGGCCTTGGACGTACTAACCCTGGGGGGTTAGGAACCAAGTAACAACCCGCATGTCTTTTGTGTTGTATCTTTCGTTCATTTTATTATTTTCCGTTGCGCACTAACTCTTTGACTAGAACGAGCGAACGACGAGTTTTCCGACAAAATTTTCAAGTCGATATTCACCCCTCCCCCCCCCCCCCTCTATCGATGGCATCGATACTACAAGTGATATCAGAGCAGGCCGCTCTTTACCGGACTAATAGTCGATGGAGCAAAGAAACCAGGAATTGAGGGGGAGCAAGGGTGAATCAGGTTTTTTTTAAATTATGGCAAAGTTCAAATTTCATATAATATGTTTTAAATGCAGGGAGAGAGGACACTATAAAAATCAGTATCCTACTCATAAGAGTCGTTCTTCACCACCGGCGGCAAAGGAGGTACCAGTGCCAGGAGTTCGGAGGGATAAGAGTCATATCCGCTGCTTCAGATGTCAACAGCACTACAAGAACCAGTTGTTAGATCGATGTCGGATTGTTAGAGGGGGTTGAATAGCAATTTTCGGTTCGTTCTTCCTACAAGGTTAGTTGCGCAAGCGGAATATTCTAAAATAAAACTAAACAATGCTAACAAACCTATTTACGTGGTTCAGAGATGAAGACTCCTACTCCACGACAATCCATGAGGTGGATGATCCCTCAATCCTTCGGCGCATCACTCCCCGAATGCCCTCCGGCTAGCTCATGTAGCTCCTTGTGGGTGGAGAAACCTCGCCACAAACCCAAGTACACCTCTAAGCACCTAAGACTACTAACAAGCCCTAACCAAGCTTGTTTCGTCAGAGGTTTCCAGCCAAACCCGAGCCTCTTTAAATAGAGTTCAAGGCTGGAAAACACCCTACCAGTCGACTGCTCTCAGGGCAGCCGACTGGGTCCCACTGAAAATTGACCGTTGCAACCCCAACGTTCGAATTTTCAGCCACCTACCAGTCGACTACTCCCAGGGCAGTCGACTGGTCCAGGGTCAGAAACATTCTGTGAGTTTCTGTGCTTGCTAGCAGTCGACTGTTATATTCCTAGTCGACTGCCCAGCTTACAAACACACTTTTCCTCACTCCAACGACCCTCCTCCACGCGTGCCTTCAGGTACACTCCCATGGCTTGCCCCTTGAAGTCTTCTTCCACCAACTATCGTCCCTCGGATGCGCACACAAGCCTTCCCTTGGCTTGCCTCCATGCCACCCTTCACGTGTGCCCTTTGAAGTCCACTTCCCGGCTTGCCCTTGGAGTCCTCCTCCCTCGGCTCTCACCCCTTCAAGACTCAGTTGACTCTTCACCAGCAGCCTTGACTGTTGCCTTCGCGCTCTCTTCGTCTTCGGCTCCCGTCCCTCGGATGCACACAAGCCTCTAGCTTGCCTCCATGCCATCCTTCACGCATGCCTCGAAGTCCGCGCCCCTCGGCTCATCATCTCTGCTATCCAAGGTCCTTCAGGTGCACACAAGCCTCCAGCTTGTCTCTATGCCACCCTTCACCGTACCGAAACCGTCCAGCTAAGTCAATATGTGTAACCTGCACAACCTGCATACTCATATACACAAATTAGAACACAAGGGAAAACTTAACTTAAACCCTTTGCCCAAACATCAAAACACATGGTTACTCCGGACCATAGATTGCCTCAACACCAGTGTCTAATCAAGGTACGAAAAATTAATTATTGCAATAATTTTCATATTTCTAAAATTCCTGCATAGTTTTTCAAGCATGGTGATAATTTAGATATTATTGAAAATTTTTCTGATAAATTAGTTTTTTGTATAACCAACTTAATTTATTACAAGACAATTTATCAAATGTGAATAATATTAAAATAACGAATATAAATTCTTTAATCTTTAACATTAATACTAAAAATTTCAAAATTAATAACAATTCTGAAAATGTTAAGAATAATAATATTACTGTCAATTCTGATAATCTAAATATTTCTGAAAATAATTGTCAACCCTTAACTATTAATTCTGAAAATAATCATGATAATGCTGAAGATAATTATGCAACATTAATTAATAATTCTACCAATCTTGAAGATAAGAATCACATAACATTAATTAATAATATTGAAAACTATTCTACCGATTTTGTAGATAATGAAACAATTTTCATTAATAACTCTGAAAATGAAGATGAAGAATATGATTCTGAAGATGAAAATGAATTCAACAAAATTAAGGATATAATTATCAAGGCTTACAAAAATTCAAATAAGGCAAAAGTATTAAATAAATTTGAAAGTATAAAAACAAAAGAAATAGTTAAGGAATCAGAATTCTTTGAATTAATGGAAATGATGCAATCAGACCCACAACTATTATTTAACCCGAAAATCTTGAAATCTAATTAATAACTTAAATCAAATTAAATCTTAATAACTTAAATTCAAATTAAATCTTAACAACATTAATTAATTTTTAATAATTTCAACCTTAATCAATTTTTAATAATTTCAACCTTAATTAATTTTTTTTTCTTAATTAAACTCTTAATAATTAAAACTTCAATTAACTCTTAATAAGTTAACCTTAATTAATAAGTCTCAAACTTAAATCCTTAATTCTTAAACCTTAATTAATAATCACAAATAAATATGTATTGAACTATCTCGTAACCATTATTAACAAGTCATACAAAATTCATGAACTTAACTCAAATTGATTACCTTCAAGCATGAAACCAAATAAAATTCTACCCAACCGAAACATCCAACTAAACAACAATAAATATGTCAAAGTGGGTTGGCATATTCGCAGGTTCACACAATATGTATCAAATCGAGAATTTGATACATTATTAGAAACCTAATAAAATGTTTTGACTTGATTGGCTCATGCATAAATGTCGTGTACATGCATTCGCTTATTTCTCTTATATATATCTGTCATGTCATACATGCTAGTTTACTTTTCCTGCTTAATTTAGAACAGTTAGATAGGAAAAAGATTAGTTGATACTTGCCTAACCTAGTACCTGAAGGATCGTCTAAGGCGTGCAGAGGAGGTGAATGCACTTTTTCGGATTGTTTCAATCTCTACAGTATTGTTAGCGCAACAGAAATAATATGCAAAGGAAATTAAACAATGCTAACAAAAGTATTTTACTTGGTATCCACCCAGATGGGTGACTAATCCAAGGATCCACGCCGCGAGCACCACTTTCACTATGAAAACCTCCTTCAGGTGGAGAAACCTTTACAACGGCGATCTTCCTCTTTACAGAATAAAGTAGAATGAGTGAGAGGAAGCAAGAATACTTTTCAGTTTGGCAGCACTTCGTTACTATACAGAATCGTACCGTGCACGTGTAACGAGGAGCTCCTTTTATAGGTGAAAAGGACAGACTCGCAGTCTGTCCAACCCCTCACCAGTCGACTGCCCCGAGGGCAGTCGACTAGCCCAGCATTAAATGCTGTCCAACGGCTAGCCAACAGCTAGCCAACGGCTAGTTTCGGGGTATACCAGTCGACTGCCCCAAGGCCAGTCGACTGGTCCGAAGCTGCGAACTTTCTGTGGGTTTTGGCAGTCGACTGCCTCTGGGCCAGTCGACTGCCCTGCCTCCCAGCTCAGCTCCAGCCACTCCGGACCTTCTCCTTCGCGTGTGCCTTCAGGTCTGCTCCCTTGGTTCTCCCTTTGAAGTCCTCTTCCTCTGGCTATCGCCCCTCGGATGCGCACGCATGCCTTCCCTTGGCTTACCTCCATGCCACCCTTCACGTGTGCCCTTGAAGTCCACTTTCCGGCTTGCCCTTGGAGCTCTCCTCCCTCGGCTCTCGTCCGTCGGATATGTCCACCATGTGTGATTCTCCAAGTCCTGCAAACTCAATCACACACATCAAATACAACATAACACTCTAACCTTAAACCTATTCGCCCACACATCAAAACTATGATCTTCCAATCATTTAAGGGTCGATTGCCTCAACAATCTCCCCCTTTTTAATGTGTGGCAATATGTTTAAGTTAGAGATAAACAACAGCCACAATAGCAATAGCAACACATATCAATTGAAAAATCATGAGACATAGTAACCCTAAGAGGTAACCTCCCCCTTAACCTATGTCTTCCCCATTTTTAATTTTAGTCACAATTCAAGTTAAGTTTCCACTTAACAACAATAATATGTTAAAAATATAAGACATATCAGAACCTAAGAGGTACCTCCCCCTTAATCCATGTCTTCTCCATTTTTAAACATCCAAGTTCTAAGTTAGAAAGAAAACCTTAAACCATCCATTCTAAGTCAAAATTCTAACTTAAACCACACATTCTCCCCCTTTGACACCATCAAAATGATTGCCTCAAGCAACCAAAACCCATGGCATCAAATGAGAGAATTTTCAATTTCTGAAAATTTCTCACAGTGACTGAAAACCTGCGTGCCAGTCGACTGCCCATGGGGCAGTCGACTGATACGCTATCAGTAACCCATTTCAGCTTTTCTGCCGAATTTCAGAAACTCCCAGAAAATTCCAGAAAATTTCAAAAATTATAAAATTTTGCATACATGTTTGAAATGTTATACTCTATCAGGGAAAAATATTAATCCATATAAAATTTCAAACATGCATGACTTTTGATAAAAATTCAAAAGTTTTGAAAACCACTACATTTTGTATCAAACTTTGAAATCAATTTTGCAATCATATGACTTTTAAAAACATGGCAAAGTATGTAAAGCATGAAATGGTTTTCCAATGTTTAAAATGTCCAACTATGATCTTTGGGCAAAGTGTCCATTAATTAAACACTTGTCTTCCCCATAGTTGGTCTAATTTTCATATTTTGATACTTTTAATGGTTCAACAATGTGCCACAAGCACAAGTGAGTCAAATGTATCACCCTAATGGATCAAGCACCCTTTTTGAAAGCTAATATTTCCGAGTTCACCCTATACTTCTACAAAACACATTCCAAGGCCTCTTCTTAAGGATGTAAACTCCGATTCGGGAAGAGGCTTGGTAAAGATGTCGGCTAGGTTAGACTTTGATTCAACATAGTGTAGTTCTATGTCTCCCCTTGCCACATGGTCTCTAATGAAGTGATGTTTCACTTCAATGTGTTTTGTCCTAGAATGGTGAACCGAATTTTTGGTTAAATTGATTGGGTTTACATTATCACACAAGACTTTGACCTTGGTGTAATGTAACTCATAATCCTCTAAGGTGTGCATGATCCAAAGGAGTTGGGAAACACACCCACCCATTGCCACATATTCTGCCTCCGTTATTGATAGGGCAACGCATGGTTGTTTCCTACTACTCCAACTAACTAAGGAAGACCCAAGGAATTGACACCCTCCACTTGTACTCTTCCTATCTAACTTGCAACCCACATAATCCGAGTCGGTGTATCCAATTAGGTCAACACTAGGGGTTCTAGGATACCAAAGTCCAACATTAAGGGTCCCTTTTACATACCTTAAGATCCTCTTCACTACAACCAAATGGGACTCTTTGGCACATGATTGGTACCTTGCACACATACCTACCGCAAAAAGTATGTCGAGTCTACTAGCGGTTAGGTATAGGAGGCTACCAATCATGCTCCTATATTGTTTAGAATCTACCATTTTCCCTTCAATGTCACTATCTATTTTCACATTGGTTCCTATGGGTGTAGATGCTACCTTAGCATTTTCTAAACCAAATTTCTTTAACATCTCCTTAGCATATTTGGTTTGAAAGACATGTGTACCTTCATTGGTTTGCTTAACTTGAAGGCCTAAGAAAAAGGTTAACTCCCCTACAAGACTCATCTCAAATTCATCTTCCATACACTTGATGAATTCTTGTAGGAAGTCATTATTTGTTGACCCAAAAATGATATCGTCTACATAGACTTGGGCAAAAAATATGTACTTATCCTTAGATTTTAAGAACAGTGTAGGGTCAATTGTTCCTCTCCTAAACCCCTTAGACACTAGAAATGAAGAAAGCCTTTCATACCAAGCCCGGGGAGCTTGTTTCAATCCATATAAGGCTTTTCTTAATTTGAACACGTGTCTTGGAAAGTTAGGATCCTCAAACCCTGGGGGTTGTTCTACATAGACCACTTCCTTAATGATCCCATTAAGGAATGCCGACTTCACATCCATTTGGTGGAGTGTGAAACCCATGTGAGCGGCATAGGCTAGTAGGATTCTAATTGATTCTAACCTAGCTACGGGGGCATAAGTTTCTGTTGGTGCAGAATGCACCAAAGTCAAACCTGTGTTTTGATAATGGCAACAGAGGTCAAAAGTTAAGTCTTACTTGTGTTTCTAACAAGTTACTCTAGTGTGCAGAGATAAAGTCCTAGCGAAGGACCGCTAGCCAACTGGCGAAGGACAGCCAGTAGCAAAGCCCTAGCGAAGGACTGCTAGGCAACTGGCGAAGGACTGCCAGTAGCAAAGCCCTAGTGAAGGACTGCTAGGCAACTGGTGAAGGACTGCCAGTATCCAAGACCTGACAAAGGACCGTCAGGCAAAAGTCCAACCAAAGGAGCGGTTGGCATCAGGTAAACTCTCCCGAGAGGAGTAGGTGAGGACGCGTTCCCCGTCGAGGGAACAGTAGGCGTCGGTTCGACCTAGGGCTCCATTTTGGAGACCAAAGTCAGAACCAAGACAGCTAAGGCTGTATAATCTAATAATTTATTGTTTTATTGTGTTTTGGACTAACCCTGGATGCAGGACCGAAGGAACGTATGTCTGCAGCTCAGAAAGCCTCAAAGGAATGAGGCTACAGCTGATCAGGGCGCCCGGAGTGTCCCGGGCGCCCCCAAGGCAAACACAAAACACAAGACAGCAAGATGGGCTTCGACAGTTCAGCTCCCGGGCGCCCTTGCTACTCCCGGGCGCCCCCAGCGTCCCGGGCGCCCCCATGCGCATGCCTCGAACCAGAAGCCATCGAAGCCAAGCAGATAAGGCTTGACCCGATCAATCCGGGCGCCCCGAGCGCTTCGGGCGCCCCGGTCAAAGCGGATCCAGAGGATAAATGCTGACCGAGACCTTTGCGGATCAAAGGACACGTGGGGGGCGCCCCTGACGTCCCGGGCGCCCCCAGGCCCTATATAAAGGACCCTCGACCAAGGCTTCCAAGCATCAATTCTTTCAACGCCTCAAAGCTCTTCTACGTGTTGGTGCAGAATGCACCCAAGTCAAACCTGTGTTTTAATATTGGCAAAAGGGTTCAAAAGTTAAGGGTTAATTGGTGTCTAACAAGGTTCTTAAGTGTACAGGAAAAGCCCTAGCGAAGGAATGCTAGGCACTGGCGAAGGACTGCCAGAATGGACAAAGCCCTAGCGAAGGAATACTAGGCACTGGCGAAGGACTGCCAGAATGGAAAAGCCCTAGCGAAGGAATGCTAGGCACTGGCGAAGGACTGCCAGAAGAAAAGACCTAGCGAAGGGCTGCTAGGCACCAAGCGAAGGGCAGCTTGGTACCTCAAGACCTGGCGAAGGACTGCTGGGCAAAAGTCCAACTGGAGGAGCCGGTTGGCACCAGGTAAATTCTCCCGAGAGGAGTAGGTGAGGACGCGTTCCCCTTGAGGGAACATTAGGCGTCGGTTCGACCTAGGGCTCCATTTTGGAGATCAAAGTCAGAACCAAGACGCTAAGGCTGTATAACCTATTATTTTATTGTTTTATTGTGTTTTGGACTAACCCTGGATGCAGGACCTAAGGAACGAGTGTCTGCAGCTCAGAATGCCTCAAAGGAATGAGGCAACCACAGACCAGGGCGCCCGGAGTGTCCCGGGCGCCCCCATGGTGAACACAAAACACAACAAGACAAGAAAGACTTCGACAGTACATACCCAGGGCGCTCCCGCTGTCCCGGGCGCCCCCATAGCGAACCAACTCAGCCACGTCTGCGCTACACGCCCAGGGCGCCCCCGCTGTCCCGGGCGCCCCCAGCCAGACTTATCGAGGAGAGCTCAGCGCTGCAGATAAGGCTTTGACCGGTCAATGCGGGCGCCCCGAGTCATCCGGGCGCCCCGGTCAAACCGGATCCCGAGGATAAGGGGATCAGACGGCGACCGAGCAACAACCGGATCTGCTGCCACGTGGGGGGGCGCCCCCGTCGACCAGGGCGCCCCCAGGCCCTATATAAAGGGCCCTCGACCTCCTTCTTCACAGCATCAATCACTGCGACACTTCTGCGCTCTTCTGCTTCCGCGACACGCTCCAGAAATCTTCCAACTCGAGCTGACGACGTCCCGCTGCTCCGAAACTTCGATCTACACCGGACGTCGGTAACGAAGAGCTGTATTTAAAGTTTACTAAACTGTTCTTGTTATTATCTTTCCTGTAAACTTTTACGAACTTATAGAATTGCCCGCAGAAAATGGTCAACGACCGTGGGCCTTGGAGTAGGAGTCGACCCAGGCTCCGAACCAAGTAAAACGACCGTGTTAGCGTTGTTTTTGCTCTGTTTTATTCCGCTGCGCACTTACTCTTTTTAAATCCGAACGAATTACGACATTCACCCCCCCCCTCTCTCGCATTTCTCGATCCAACAAGTGGTATCAGAGCGGGGAATTCAAACTTGGTGCAACCACCAGTTTGAAAATTTTTCAGATTTCTTTCGTTTTTCTCTCTCAATTTTTTTTTAAATTTTCGTTCGAATTTTTCTTTCAAGGTTGGTGCAACACCCCTTGAAATTATTTTTATTTCTTTTCTTCCCGCACTACTAATCCAAGACCAAGTCTTGGAATATTCTAGTTTTTTTTTAATTTCAGAACAAATGGCCATCCAAGAAGGCTTTAGCACCGCCAGACCTCCACTTTTCAGTGGAGAAGACTTTCCTTACTGGAAAAGTCGAATGGAGGTCCACCTGAAAACCCAGTTGGATATGTGGATAATCATCCAGTCTGGACTGATGATTCTCACAAATGCTGATGGCGTACCACAAAACTTCTCAGAGTGGGACACTGCCCTCAAACGCAAAATTGAAGCTGACGCCAAGGCAACTCAGACTCTTCAATGCGGACTGACAAAAGAGGAGCTGAACCGCGTAGGCCCATTCAACAGTGCCAAGGAGCTATGGGCTAAACTGATCGAGCTCCACGAAGGAACTTCAGATACAAGGATCAGCAAACGGGACCTGCTACTGAACAAGCTCTTCACGATCAAAATGGCAGATAACGAGACAGCAGCCCAGCTCCATGCCAGAATCCAGGAATTGATGAACGGTCTTCACGCAATAGGTCACCAGGTTCAAAACCGTGATCTTATAAGGTATGCCCTAAACGCGTTCCCTAGGACCACCTTGTGGGCATCTATGGTAGATGCATACAAGGTCTCTAGAGATCGTTCAAAAATTAAGTTAGATGAGTTATTCTCTGAACTTGAACTGCATGAACAAACTAACTGCAATTTGGCCGAGAAAAGTATAGCTTTCTTTGCAGGGAAAACAGGAAGAATGACTAAGAAGAAAACTCAAGTTGAACCCGAGTCTACCTCAGATTCAGAAATAGAAGATCAAGAAGAAGATCAATCTGAACTGGTCCGGCTAGCTCGAAGCTACTACAAAAAGTTGAAGAACCAAACCAACACACGGAGAACAAGCCGAAGAAAGGATGAACCAGCTGAACCAGCAACTGACAAACACAAGCCCAACGTAACCTGCTACGAATGCAAGAAGAAGGGCCACTACAAGACTGAGTGTCCAAGTCTAAAGGAGTCCAAAAAGACCAGAAAGAAGAAGGCACTCCAAGCAACCTGGGACGAGTCTTCCTCAGAAGAAGAAGAAGAAGCACCCCAGTCCAATCTTCTAGCCCTGACCGCTTCGGATCAAATCGAGACTGACTCAGACTCAGACCGGGACGACGGCAAGCTGACATTTTCCGACGACGACGAAATAAGGGTAACGGGTTTTTCGAAATTACAATTGAATTCGCTTATTTCCTATCTATCCCGAGATTTGGCGAAAGCCAAACTCCGAATCGAGTCCCTCAGACAGGAAGTAAAACTCCTGAAAGAGGGAGCTGATTCTAAATCCTTAACTGAGAAACTTCAGGAAGGAACCCCTGATCAAGTTGAAAAACTTGAATCAGAGAATTCCTCCCTGAAAACTCAAGTTAAGGACTTAAGAACAACTTTAGAACGATTCACTTCTGGTTCCAAGAATCTTGATCTGATTCTGGGAAAACAGAAGTCTGTTCTAAACCGATCCGAACTTGGCTATAGAACCAAATCTCGGCAAAGATCTTACTTTGCTGTACTGAACCAGTCAAGACCTATGGTTCAGGCATGGGTGCCAAAACTGTGTCTGACTAAACCAACTAGTTCAAATCAATTTTGGATCCCCAAGGACAAGATTCACATCTTGCCTAACCCATACAGAGGCTTTAGTCCGGGGGAGCCAAAATCAAAATAATTTTTATAATTAGATAATTTTTAATTGATTGATTGTTTGTTTATTTAATTTTTGCAAATTGCCATGCTTAGATTTAAGGAATACTTAGATTTAAGGACTAGATTACTTGAAACTTGAAAACATAGTATTGGGAGGAGGTGAGATGATAGTACGTTGGGGAAACCAACTCTAATAAGATCAAGTCTACTTGGTCTCTTTAGACTGGTGAAACCAGCCGAAGCTACTGATCCAAGACCCAAGCTAGTTAGACCAGAAAATGACCTAATTTAATTTGAAAATGAAATTTCATTAAAAGGCTTTGTCAAGGAAAGGGTGGATGATCCCACAAGGCTACGGCCAAAGAAGGCCTTGTGCCTCGCCAAGACCTGGAAGCCAATTTCTGAAATTCAAATTCAAATTATCTTTTGTCAAATTCGAATCTAACTCAAATTTCAAATAATTATAGATTCTAATCTGTTTTCAAAACTTATTTCTTTTTCAAAAATCACTTAATCTATTTTTCAAAATTTCTAAACTTATTTGTTTTCAAATCTGTTTTCAAAACTAAAATAACATTTTCAAAATAAATTAAAATTCCTTTTCAAAATTAATTTTTATCCTCAAACCTGTCTCACAAAAACCTTAAGGTTAACGTGTTTGAAAACCCTAGACTGGGGTGAGACAGACTAGGAAGTGAAACTCAATTTAAGCTATCCCAACTCAAATTGGATCCAAATCACCGAAAATCCTTTATGTGTAGGAACATAAAGATTTGGATCAATGGATGTTAGATAGCGGATGCTCCAGACACATGACTGGAGACAAATTGAAGTTCACCAAACTCAAGTTCAAAAACCTGGGCTCAGTGGCATTTGGAAATAATGCTACACTCAAGGTAATTGGGTCAGGTAATATTGAACTTAAATCTAATTTCATTATTAAGAAAGTTCTATTGGTTGAAGACTTTAGTTTTAACCTACTTAGCATAAGTCAGTTATGTGACTCTGGTTATTTAGTTACCTTCAACGATTCTAACTGCCTGATTAGAAATGCACAAGACTCAGAAATCATACTTAAGGGCACTAGGAAAATAATGTATATACTATAAGTCTTCCCCTTATACCCAAATGCATGTTAACACAATTAGAACAATCAAAACTCTGGCATAGGAGATTAGGTCATTGCAATCTAAGAACTATCTCAAAAATTACCCAA
>JAGFNQ010000619.1:276547-337843 GCA_024364735.1 Boesenbergia rotunda
TGTTAGAGATTAAGATTGATATGGCATGATAGTGTTACCTTTGGAAGTCTTTTATATTTGATCATGTTATGAGTTACATTACTGGTAAACTTATCATGTTGTAGAATGACTTTGATAGTTAAACAAGCATGCTTAGTCCTTAGTCCTTGCTTTATTGTTTTAATGTCATGCTAGAAGATAGAAAAAATATTACTATATGATTGAGTTGTACGTAACCCCACCCCGAGAGTAGATATAAGGGCGGGCGTTACACTTTTCCAACCTATCAAGTTTTTCTCTTAATGCTTGATTTTCCCTTTCTAGGTTCTTGGCCCTAGAATCCACATGTCCAACTTGGACATCCCTAGACCTACCCATCTTTCTAGGCATATGTCTCCCCTTCTTGGGATTTTTGCCTTGATCCTTAGGTCCAATGGTCTTAGATTTATCATGATGCATGACTTTCCTAGGATTTTGATCTACCTTGTTAACCCTATTCCTATCATGATATTTAAATCCATGATTATGCACAAGCAAGCATTTTTCATTATTTTTAGCATACATAGATGAATTTGAAACATGCTTAAGCTTAGAAATTACCTCCCTTACCTTTGCAGCTCCCCCTTGATGCGAGCTTCTTTTCTTTTCCTTCTTCTCCCATCTTCTCAAGTGCTCCACTTTCTTGAGCTCTCCTTTTCTCGGACACTTGGTATGATAGTGCCCTAGCTCCCCACATGTGAAGCATCTAATTTTCATTCTTTTCTCTTGGGCTTCTTCATTCCTACAACCCATGTTAGATTTAAAAGAAATTGAAATGGGTTTAGGTTTTACCTTCTTTCTCTTACCCTTTGGACACTTGTCCTTGTAGTGTCCCTTTTCATTGCACCCAAAGCAAATAATGTGGTCTTTTGTTCTTGCTTTGGTAGCGGTAGGAGCTTCTTCTTGCTCCGGTATTGATGAGGGTCTCTTCTCCCCCTCAATTCTTGACGTGGAGACCTCTTCTTCTTAAACCATTTGACTTGTCTCCTTGGCCTCTTGAGCTTGTGTAGGATTTTCATGAAATTCTCCTATCTTGTTCCATAGCTCATATGCATTGTGATACTCTCCTACACCACTTAACACATTAGTAGGCAAAATTTTAGTCAATACAAAAATTACCTTCTCATTTGTCCTTGATTGACTTTGCTGCTCTTTAGTCCAAGATCTAGGTCTAAGTCTTTTCCCATGCTTGTCTCTTGGAATTTCGAAGGGCTCTTCTAGCACCATTATCCATTCCCACTCCATTCCAAACCAAGTCTTCATCCTTGCCCTCCAATAGTCAAAGTCTTCATGATCACAGGAGGGCGGAGTGTTGATATCATCCCCTAACTTGTTTTCCATCATCTTTTCCTCTAGCATGTGCTCTTTTGGCGGTTATTCCAACAAGAGCAGACCTTCGCTCTGATACTACTTGTTAGATCGTGTACGTCTTGCTAGAGGGGGGTGAATAGCTTTTCTTCGATTTCTACCTATCACGTTAGCAAACGCAAGCGGAATAACAAATAACAATAACAAACAACGCAAACACAAACCTATTTACGTAGTTCGGAGATGACACTCCTACTCCACGACAGTCCATGAGGTGGACGATCCCTCGATCGTTCGGCGGATCACTCCCCGGATGCCCTCCGGTTAGCTCGTGTAGTTCCTTGTGGGTGGAGAAACCTCGCCACAATCCCAACTGCACCTATGAGCTCTTAGACTACTATTTGGCTCCTAACCAAAGCCAAATTCGTCAAGAGTCCCAGCCAAAACGAAGCCCTTTTAAATAAACTTAAGTCTGTTTTAGCCGCCACCAGTCGACTGCTCCCAGGGCAGTCGACTGCTGTTAGATGTGTATACTAAAGTAATTGCTCTTTTTATATGAACATCTTCATTTTGAAAAGAGAATCACAACTACACTAGGTGCCTGTTTACATTAGTACATGCACGAAGACCAATTACTCTGCGTTATAGATAACATGGTGTGTTGTATCACATGGAAGATCATGTTATCGGTTCCTTGCTTAGTATAAATAAGAGGCTCACAATCGAGATGGAATTAGACAACCCATCAGAATGGTTGTAGTGTAATTAGGTGTGGTTGGTCTTGACCATAGAATTACACTAGTATGCTTTGAGTACATTGAGCAGGACCAAAACCCGAGGTTATCCAATATGTACTGACTCGATAATTGGATAGGACCTCAGGTTATATTATGGAGTATGATCCCTTAATCCCGAAATAATTGTTGGATCGAAAAAACACGATAGAGGGGGGGGTGAATATCGTAAAACTGTTTCGGATTAGATTGAGAGAAATTACGCAGCGGAAATAAAACAAACGTGAACATAAGGTTTTTTACTTGGTTCGGAGTCACAGTCGACTCCTACTCCAAGGCCCACGGTCCTTGACCGTTTACTGTGGGAAATTCTATAATCGCGCAAGTTATTACAAAAATTTGTACAGTAATAGTGTAGTAAAAAGTACAATTATGCTCTTTGTTACCGACGCCCGGTGTAGATCGTTCTTCGGTGCGGAGGGTCATCGGCGGCACTTGAATCTCGAGATCGGAGGATTCCGGAGCAGAGCGCTTGAGTCGAAGAGCGTAGAGGCGTTGGAAGAATTGTGTTCGAAGCCTTGGGGGTCGAACCCCTTTTATAGCACTCCTGGGGGCGCCCGGGACGCTGGGGGCGCCGGACACGTGCCTTCGGATCCGAGAACCCTCATCCGAAGCTCGGTCAAGGCTTATCCCTCCAGAATCGGGCTCGGAGCTGACGGGGGCGCCCGGGACACAGGGGGCGCCCGGGTTGACTTGGTCTGCTGGCTTCTCGACTGACTTGAATTCTATCGCTTCGTTGGCTTGGGCCCAGGGTGCCCATGGCATACGGGGTGCCCGAGAGCATGAGGGCGCCTGCCCCAATGAGCTTTCGAAGCAACTCTTGCTCAACTTCTAGTTTGTCCTTGCCCTTGGGCGCCCGGGACCTCCCGGGCGCCTAACCCAGCTGCTGCCCTTCTCCTTTGGGGCGTTCTGAGCTGCAGAAACTCATTCCTTCGGTCCTACATCCAGGGTTAGTACCAAACATAATAAAGCAAGAATGTTAGTGATTTTTACAGTCGTAGCTGACTTGGTTCTGACTTTGGGTCTCCAAAATGGAACCCTAGGTCGAACCGACGCCTACTGTTCCCTCGACGGGGAACGCGTCCTCACCTACTCCTCTCAGGAGAATTTACCTTTTGCCAACAGGCTCCTCCGGTTGGACTTTTGCCCAGCAATCCTTTGCCAGGTGCCTAGCAGCCCTTCGCCAGGTCTTTGGTACCAAGCAGTCCTTCGCCCGGTGCCTAGCAGTCCTTCGCCAGGTCTTCGTTACCAAGCAGTCCTTCGCCTGTTGCCTAGTAATCCTTCGCCAGGTCTTCGTTACCAAGCAGTCCTTTGCTGGTGCCTAGCAATCCTTCGTTAGGTCTTCGACTCCTAGCAGCCCTTCGCTAGGTGCCCAGCAGCCCTAGGTCTTAGGGTTTCGATGCCTAGCGGTCCTTCGCTAGGTGCCTAGCAGTCCTGCGCTAGGACTTCAATCTGTACACTCAAGTTACATGTTAGATAAAAATAACATCTTAACTTTTGAACCCTTTGCCATTATCAAAACCCAGGTTCGACTTGGGTGCTGTCTGCACCAACAATCTCTCCCTTTTTGATTTATGCCAACTTGGTTCAAAAAGTTAAGTTAATAATAAATAGGTGAAATACCAGTTTAGTTTCCTCCCCCTGGAAGGAATCTCCCCCTAGGTTTTTCAAAGGTTTGGGGTTTGAAAAATTTCTAAGTCTAAAAATGGAATTGATTTTTCAATACTTAGACCATTTTTCAAAAGAAGTTTTAGAAAACATTTTCCAAAAAATTTGGTTGGGCACTTGGAAAATTTATACTTAGAACCTTTACACTTAGAAAAATTTTCAAGTCAATAACATAGAAAATTTTCTAAACATCTTATGAAGTTTTTATTACAAAAAAATTTTTTTTGATAAAAAAAATTTCAATCTCTTTAGTACTTTAAAAACTTTATACTTAGAGACTTTTCTATTAGAGAAGTTTAAAAATAAGTACTTAGAGAAAAAACAACTTAGGTCAAGTACTTAGACACAGTTTTTGAAAACAGCTCAGGTCAAGTACTTTGAAAACAGCTCAGGTCAAGTACTTAGAAACAGTTTTTGAAAACAGCTTGGATGATTTTACTTTTTGAAGAAAGGATAAAGTTTTGAAAATTTTTAATTTTGAAAAAATTAATTTTCAAACCTTTACTCCTTTCCAATCTCTCCCCCTTTGCCATATATCAAAAGAAACAAAGCAATATAGTAAAAAAAATTGCATAAGAATATAGCAAAAGAATAATGTGTTATACTGAACCAATTCAAGGTATAAATTTGGACCAAATCAATTTGAATTATCTCGCTCGGGTCCTGTCTAACCCAATTAGCTACTTACTAACTGTTATAAACAGTAGTTTTCGCTAGGGTTAGTCAAGTTAAGTGTTTTGTTCAAATTAGATTTTCTAAGCTTGATACTTAACCTGATTACTGTTTAATTTATATTTAGTGCCCCAATTACTGCAGATGCACTGACTTAAAGCATATTGAATTAAGGTAAAGACCTAAGCATCTCAACCCATTCTAGGTTATCAGTCAAAAGTACCCTAAGGTGCTTGTGTGATGCTGGCTTCTAGATCTATAGGTGCATGCATTTTTAGGGTTAGGGCCTAGGCTAAGTCCATTTTCGAAGAAAACCCCTAGTTTTAAAGGGGGTAATTTTTTTAAAAAAAAACTAAGTCGAAAAAATTATTTTTAAAATTGTAATAAAGATTTTTAAATTAAGTAGAAACTGATTTTAAATCAAGTAAAGCTGTTTTAAAAAAAATAGAAGTAGAGTAAGCCTATTCTACCAAGCATAATCTTAACTGCCTTCTTATGAGCTAAACTCAGACTCAGGTATGGGTTTGGTGAATATGTCAGCTAAGTTAGATTTAGAATCTACATGCTTAAGGACTATCTCACCCCTGGCTACATGATCTCTTACAAAGTGGTGTTTAACTTCTATGTGTTTAGTTTTGGAATATTGGATTGGGTTCTTAGTTAGATTAATTGAGCATATATTGTCAATGTAGACCTGAGTTTGAGTGTAGTTAAGCTGGAAGTCTTTGAGAGTGTGCATCATCCATAAGAGTTGTGCTACACACTCTCCTAAGGCAACATACTCAGCTTCAGTTGTGGATAGAGCTACACAGTGTTGTTTTCTGCTGCACCAACTTACTAGACTATTTCCTAACAGTTGGCAGCTTCCACTTGTGCTCTTTCTATCTAATTTACAATCAGCGTAGTCAGAATCTGAGTATCCTGACAAGTCAAAGGTTGAGGTCCTAGGATACCAAATCCCTACATTTAGGGTGCCCTTAACATATCTTAGTATTCTTTTTAGGGCTGCTAAGTGTGTTTCATTAGAACAGGTTTGGTATCTAGCACACATTCCTACAGCAAAAAGGATATCAAGTCTGCTGGCTGTAAGGTATAGTAAACTTCCAATCATACTTCTATTGAGTTTAAGGTCTACTGGTTTACCATCAGGGTCACTATCTATTTTTACATTTGTGGCCATGGGAGTACTTATGCTTTTAGAGTTATCCATTTTAAATTTCTTTATTAACTCCTTAGCATATTTGGATTGATGGGCATAGTTTCCATCCCTAATTTGTTTAATTTGTAATCCTAGAAAGAAGTTGAGCTCACCAACTAAGCTCATTTCAAATTCATTTTTCATTATTTTAACGAATTCTTTTAAGAAATTTGAGTTGGTAGACCCAAAGATTATGTCATCGACGTAGATTTGGGCAATAAAGATTTCTTTTCCTAAGGTCTTAATAAATAAGGTTGAGTCAATTTGTCCTTGTTTAAATTCTTTAGAAGTTAGGTAGGTTGATAAGCGTTCATACCAGGCCCTAGGTGCTTGTTTTAGTCCATAAAGTGCTTTCATGAGTTTGTAAACATGGTCAGGTCTTTCTAAGTCCTCAAAACCAAGGGGTTATCCTACATAGACTTCTTCCTTAATAAATCCATTTAGAAAAGCTGACTTTACATCCATTTGGTAGAGTTTAAATCTTTTATGGGATGCAAAGGCTAACAACATCCTAATGGACTCAAGTCTAGCTACTGGGGCATAGGTTTCGTCATAATCTAATCCCTCTACTTGACTGAACCCTTTGGATATTAAGCGGGCTTTGTTTCTCACTATTTCTCCTTGATCATTTAGCTTATTCCTAAACACCCACTTAGTATCAATAATGGATTTTCCATCAAGTTTAGGTACCATTTCCCAAACTTGGTTCCTCTCAAACTGGGCTAACTCTTCTTGCATTGCTATGATCCAATCAGGATCAGGTTATGCTTCCTCTATAGTCTTAGGTTCAATTTTTGAAATCATTGCAATCTGACTAAGGTTCCTATAGGCGGACCTAGTTCTGACTCCTAAGGTTGGATCACCCACAATTTGATCAGTTGGGTGACTGAGTATGGGTTTCTTAGTTTTTCTGGAACTTGGTTCTGCCTCAGGTCCGGCTGGTCGGTTCGGTTCTGTATTTAGTTCAATTGACTCAATAGTTGGTTCAATAGTTAGTTCATTTAGGGGTTCAATTAAAGGTTCAACAGTTTGTTCATTATCTTCTTGATCAGTATTTGTTGAATTTAGATCTGGATTATTAGATTTTGAATTAATTTCTTCATCAAATATTAGATTTGTTGTTTCTTCAATTTTCTTGGTTTGTTTATTGTAAACCCTATAGGCTTTACTTGTTGTTGAATATCCTAGGAAGATGCTTGGGGTTGACTTAGACTAGAATTTACCTAGATAGTCCTTGGTGTTTAGGATATGAACTTTGCACCCAAAGACCCTTAGGTAGTGTAGGTTTGGAAGTCTATGGTAGTATAATTCATAGGGTGTTTTATTGTGTCGTTTGTTAATTAGGACCCTATTTTGGATGTAACAAGCCGTACTAATTGCTTCTGCCCAATATTGGTTAGCTAGGTTGAATTCATTAAGCATAGCCCTAGCGGCTTCCTGTAGGGTTCTATTTTTCCTTTCAACTATCCCATTTTGCTAGGGGGTTCTAGGACACAAAAATTCGTGTATATACCCATTTACCTTACAAAATTCCTCGAATTGTTGATTTTCAAACTCTCCCCCGTGGTCACTCCTAAGTCTTTTGATTTTGGTATCGTTTTGATTTTCAATAACTTACAAAAATCATTAAATAGGATTAGGGTTTCATCTTTGGTCTTTAGAAATCTAACCCAAGTAAACCTAGAGTAATCATCAACAATTACTAAGCAGTACCGGTTTCCGCTTAGTAACTTGGCTCCATGTGAATCAAATAGGTCAAGGTGCAGGAGCTCAAGTGTGGTTTGAGTTAGATCAGATTGAATTAATTTGTTATTAGACCTGGTTTGTTTACCTTGATTACATGATTTACATATTAAGTTTTCATGGTTCTTAATTTTAGGGATACCTTTAATTAGGCCAAGTTGGGTGATTTTTGAAATTAATCTCAGATTAGTGTGACCTAATCTCCTATGCCAGAGGTTCGATTGTTCTAACTGAGTTAACATGCATTTAGGTACTAGGGGTAGGTTTATAGTGTAAACATTATTTTTCCTAGTGCCCCTAAGCATGATTTCTGAGTCTTGCAAGTTTCTAATCAGGCAGTTAGAGTTGGTAAAGGTAACTACATAACCAATATCACATAATTGACTTATGCTAAGCAAGTTAAATTTAAAATCTTCAACCAAAAGAACCTTTTTAATAACAAAGTCAGATTTAAGTTCAATGTTACCTGACCCAATCACCTTGAGTGTAACATTGTTGCCAAATGCTACTGAGCCTAGGTTCTTGAACTTGAGTTTGTTGAATTTCAATTTATCCCCAATCATGTGTCTTGTAACGCCCGCTTTTTTTTTCCCTAAAGCGGCGTTACGCTAACATACTTAAGGCATGTAACATCATACTGCAGCAGAATAACTTAAGCCTTACATATACATGCCCCTACTACCATCCCTAATATAATGACATGGAACTTAACACATGAACATCATGCTTAACATCATATCGTAACATGCTTAACATCATACCATAAGGTTCATATCATATCATACTGGACATCTTATCATAAAGTTCCATCAGTCACTATTCGGGCATATAGGTAGCAAAATAAAGTTCTTAGCATAAACGGTTAACACATTCGATTTCATGGGCCAAGTCACCAACACACACATACTTCAGGCCCTCCTGCTGCTTCCTCGTTATCCCCTTGCATGATCTGCGGTATAAGGAAAGAAGACTATAAGCACACAGGCTTAGTAAGATTCTTTCCTACTCACTAAAACATTCGTCATTCCATAATAAGCACATAAACATTATCATATTCACCATACCCTTGACATGGCATGATCATAAACATGAGTGAACATTCGTAGCATAGCATGAGACATGGCATGAACATAATCATACTAACATTCTAAGCATAGCATGAAACATGGCATAACATAACATAATAATCTTTCATAGCATGGCATAAGACATGGTATAAGCTTAAACGTAGTAGCATGGCATAATACATGGCATAGCATCACGTAACAAAACTCAACCTATATGGCATAAACATAGGCATATCTTCTATCATATCATATGAACACCTTCTTAACATAATCCTGGCATAGATCATTCATGCATATCTTTTATCGTAAAGCATAAGTATAAGACATCATTATCTTAACATGATGCATATCATGTATGAATGCATGGGTGGAATGCATTTACATAAGGATGCTTAACTTTTAAAACGTACTTTGAAAATGCTTAAACATCATCATCTTAACATTGGGCCCTGGCTTGTACCACATACATACATCATAAGCGTGCATCCCTAAGTAAATACGAGGTAGCTAGCCTCGACCTACTAGGGTAAGGACAGCATAGTCGGTAGTCCCCGAACCGAGGCGTTCTTAAGGTGCCCATCCCTGTTGCACAGCTACGGTAGTGCCAGAACCGTGGACAGCATAGTCGGTAGTCCAAAACCGGGGCGTTCTTAAGGTGCCCATCCCTTGGACCCATACTTCGGTCCGGTACAAGCCCATACATAAAGTAAAATACTTTTCATGCTTCATCATTCATAAGCCATTCATGGCATACTTATCATAGCATAACTTGTTACGGCTCGGCCCGTCTACCGGCCCATTTACCGGTCCTATCGACCGTCGTACCGTCGACCATCGACCGTGCCGTTTAGCATATTTATGCCTTAAAGGCATAAGCATCATCTTTCATTCATCATACTTTCCATTCATCATTTTCATTCTTAGACATGGTGTATGTACACATCATTCATAGAGCATGGCATACATTCGTATACATGGCATATCATTCATAACATGGCATATCATTCATAACCGTGGCATATCATTCATAAACATGACATAACATTCGTAAACATGACATATCATTCATAACATGGCATATCATTCATAACCATGGCATATCATTCATAAACATAACATAACATTCGTAAACATGGCATATCATTCATAAACATGGCATATCATTCATAAACATGGCATATCATGCATAACCATGGCATATCATTCATAAACATGACATAACATTCGTAAACATGGCATATCATTCATAACATGGCATATCATTCATAAACATGGCATATCATGCATAACCATGGCATATCCTTCATAAACATGGCATATCATTCATAACATAGCATATCATTCATAAACATAAATCACATCTTACCGTAGGGCTATTGAGGCCCTTACTTGAAATAAATCTTAACTTTTTCCCTATTAACCCATATTGGCCGAAACTTGTGGAGTCCCAAGGATATGTGTAAATTCACATAATCACCATCCATCATCCTTATATCATGGCAACACATAAACATATGCTTGAAGTTAAAGACTCAACCCTTAACCCTTGGGTCCTTGGGGTTGGCCGAACCATATGGGCCTCTAGGGTACTCCAAAAATTCCCAAAAATTATACTTAACCTCTACACATCATAAGGGAACATTAAATAACATTATCATGATTTTTAACATATTTATATACATTTAAATCATGGTGGCCGAAACCCTTGAACTTAAGGTTCTGGGTTTTGCTTCTTTCATGTTGGCCGAAACATATGGGGCCTCTAGGGTACCCCAAAAATTCCCAAAAATTATTCTTAATTTCTAAACATCATAATGGAACATTAAATAACATTATCATGATTTTTAACATATTTTTAGACATTTGAATCATGGTGGCCGAAACCCTTGAACTTAAGGTTCTGGGTTTTGCTTCTTTCATGTTGGCCGAAACATATGGGGCCTCTAGGGTATCCCAAAAATTCCCAAAAATTATACTTAATGTCTAAACATCATAAGAGAACATTAAATAACATTATCATGATTTTTAACATATTTTTAGACATTTAAAACATGGTGGCCGAAACCCTTGAACTTAAGGTTCTGGGTTTTGCTTCTTTCATGTTGACCGAGACATATGGGGCCTCTAGGGTACCCCAAAAATTCCCAAAAATTACACTTAACTTCTAAACATCATAATGGAACACTAAACAACATTATCATGATTTTTAGCATAATTATGGACCTTTAAAACATGCTGGCTGAAACCTTTGAACATAGGAACCTTGATTTTGTTTCTCTTCAACATTAAATCCAAAAACTAACCCATATATCATGCCAAAAATCATGGAAATCATAGGTAACTATTATACCACAGGTGAGGGAGTCTTACCTTAGATTTCTTGATTTTTTTTCGAACCTTGAAAGAGGAGAAGGAAAAAAGGACTTGGTATCTCTTAACCCCAACTAGTCTTTGTCACCTTGTAGGAACTTTAGATCTTGAGGGATGAAACCTCTTGTGAAGTTTTCCCCAAGGACTCCTCCCTTTGGTGCTCGGCAAGAATGGGAATGAAGAGGAGAGGTAATGCTATTGATTGACAGAATAAGTAACTCCCAAAACTCCTCTCATTATAACCCATCAAGGAGGCAATTAAAGAGCAATTAAAGAGCCTCTCCATGACCCTTCACCTCCTTTTACCTCTTAACCAACCTCCACTTCAATTACTCATAAGCATTCCTTGCTAGGTGAGTTGGTTAAAGCATTCTTGGTTGTTACAAGAGGTCCAAGGTTAAATCCTTGGCTCATGCACATTTATTTTTATTTTTATTTTCATTCCATTTATTTTATTATTTTATTTTCTTAAATTCCGAAAATCCCCCCTAAAATTACCCATAATTGTACTAATATTCCTAAATAAAATTCTTTTATATTTATATTAATTTTACCCAATTTATATTAATTTTACCTAATTAATACCCCTTTTCGGAGCCCATTTAAAGCTCATTAGTACTTAGTTTTCTCAATTTAAATGAGAAAACATGGGTTTTCTAGGCCAAAGTTCTCCTTAATATTCCTAAGTCCCTTGGAAAATTATTTAAACATGCTTAATATTTTAAGAAAATATTAAAAAAATTTTCCGGGTCGTTACATGTCTGAAGCACCCGCTATCCAACATCCATTGGTCCAAATCTTTATGTTCCTACACATAAAGAGTTGTATTGATTTGGATCCAATTAGAATCTGGAATAGCCTAAATTGATTTTCACAACCTAGTCTGTCTCACCCAATCTAGAGTTATCAATCACGTTTGCCTTATGGGTTTTTGTGAGACAGGTTTTAGTAGACAGAATTAATTTGAAAAATCATGATTTATTTTGAAAAAGTTAGATTAATTTTGAAAACAATTGTTTTGAATTTATTTTGAAAAAGAGTGTTTGAATCTACAATTAACTGAAAATTTGTGTTAGATTCGAATTTGACAAAGAATGATTTGAATTTGAATTTCAAAAATTGGCTTCCAGGTCTTGGCGAGACACTAGGCCTTCTTTGGTCGTAGCCTTATTGGATCATCAACCCTTTCCTTGACAAAGCCTTTTAATGAAATTTCATTTTCAAAATTACTTTTTGAAAAATTCTGGTCTAACTAGTTTGGGTTTTGGATCGGTAGCTTCGGCTAGTTCCACCAAAATGGCTTCCCTAACGTACTATCATCTCACCGCCACTCAATACTATGTTGTTCAAATTTCACTTAATTAGTTCAGGCCTTAAACTAACTAGTCCTAAGTCTAAGCATGGTAAATTACAGAAATTAAATAGACAAGCAATCGTGCAATTTAAAAAAAGAATAGAAATTTATCTAACTATGAAAATTATTTTTAATTTGGCTCCCCCTGGACTAAAGCCACGATAATAGTTTGGCAAGATGTGAATCTTATCCTTGGGGATCCAATACTGATTTGATCCAGTTTGTTTGTTCAGGCACAGTTTGGGTACCCATGCCTAAATTTTAGGTCTAGACTGATTCAGTACAGCATAGTATGATCTTTGTTTAGACTTGGTTCGATAGCCTAACTCGGATCGATTTAGAACCGAATTCTAATTTCCAAGGATCATGTCAAGACCCTTGGAACCAGAAGTGAACCGTTCTAAGGCTGCTCTAAGGTCCTTGACTTGAGTTTTCAAGGAGGAGTTCTCTTTCTCAAGTTTTTCAACTTGAGTAGAGGTTCCTTCTTGAACCTTCTCAGTTAAGGATCCAGAGTTAGCTCTCTCTTTCAGGAGTTTTACTTCCTATCAGAGAGATTCGACTTGGATTTTGGCTTTCGCCAAGTCTCGAGAAAGATAGGCAATTAATTCGGTTAATTGATTTCTAGAAAACCCACTTACAGTGATTTCACCGTCTTCTGAAAATGTAAGCTTCCCGTCGTCCGGCTCCGATTCTGACTCGGTCTCGATTTCTTCTGAGGCAATCAGGGTGAGCAAGTTCGACTGTGGGGCCTCTTCTTCTTCTTCGGACGAGGATTCGTCCCACATTGCCTGAAGGGCCTTCTTCTTTCTTGTCTTCTTTGTTTCCTTCAGATTGGGGCATTCCGTCTTGTAGTGACCCTTCTTTTTGCATTCGTAACAGGTCACATTTGGGTTGTTCTTCTCATTTGAAGGTTCAGCTGGTTCTTCCTTTCTTCGGCTGGCTTTCTTTCTGTTGTCTGGTTTTTTAGTTCTTTATAGTAGTCCCGAGCTAGCCGAACCAGCTTAGGTCGATTTCATTCGCTTTCTTCTGAGTCTGAGTCGGAATCAGACTCAGGTGCAAGTTGAGGTTTCTTCTTGGTCATCTTTCCAGTTTTACCTGCTACAAAAGCAATGTTTTTCTCGGCCAGATTGCAGTTAGTCTATTCATGTAATTCAAGCTTTGAAAATAATTCATCTAGTTTAATTTTAGACAAATCCCTTGAAACTTTGTACGCATCTACCATAGATGCCCACAAAGTATTTCTAGGGAAGGCGTTAAGAGTATACCTGATCAGGTCACGGTTCTCTACCTTGTGACCGATGGTGTGTAGACCATTCATCAGCTCCTGAATTTTGTCGTGGAGCTGAGCTGCAGATTCGCTATCGTTCATCTTGATTATGTATAGCTTGTTCAGCAGAAGGTCCCTTTTGCTGATTCGGGTGTCGGAGGTTCCTTCGTGTAATTCAATTAGCTTACCCCAGAGTTCCTTTGCACTGTTGAATGGACCCACTCGGTTCAACTCCTCTTTGGTTAGGCCGCATTGGAGTGTTTGGGTTGCTTTAGCATCAGCCTCGATTTTCTTTTTGAGTGAAGCGTCCCATTCAGTGTAAGATTGTGGCACTCCTTCAGCATTTCTGGGGATTTCCAGACCGGATTGGATAATTATCCACATATCCACCTGAGTTTTCAGGTGGACTTCCATTCTACTCGTCCAGTAGGAGAAATCCTCCCCACTGAAGAGTGGTGGTCTAGCGGTACTGAAGCCCTCTTGCATGGCCATTTAGGAATTACTGAAAAGAACGAGAGAGAAAAAAAATGTCCCAAGACTTGGTCTTGGATTAGCAGTGCGGGAAGAGAAAAGAAAATTTTATCGAGTGGTGTTGCACCAACCTCGATTAACGAAACAAATTTGATTAAAAAAATTGAAAGAAAAAATCCGAAAAAAATCTCAAATTGGTGGTTGCACCAAATTTGAGCTTCCCCGCTTTGATACCACTTGTTAGATCGAAAAAACACGATAGAGGGGGGTGAATATCGTAAAATCATTTCAGATTAGATTGAGAGAAATTATGTAGCGGAAATAAAACAAATCTGAACACAAGGTTTTTTACTTGGTTCGGAGTCGCGGTCGGCTCCTACTCCAAGGCCCACGGTCCTTGACCATTTACTGCGGGCAATTCTATAATCGCGCAAGTTATTATAAAAATTTGTACAGTAATAGTGCAGTAAAAAGTACAATTATGCTCTTTGTTACCAACGCCCGGTATAGATCGTTCTTCGGTGCGGAGGGTCATCGTCGGCGCTTGAAACTCGAGATCGGAGGTTTCCGGAGCAGAGCGCTTGAGTCGAAGAGCGTAGAGGCGTTGGAAGAATTGTGTTGGAAGCCTTGGGGGTGGAACCCCGTTTATAGCACTCCTGGGGGCGCCCGGGACGCTGGGGGCGCCTGACACGTGCCTTCGGATCCGAGAACCCTCATCCGAAGCTCGGTCAAGGCTTATCCCTCCAGAATCGGGCTCGGAGCTGACGGGGGCGCCCGGGATGACTTGGTCTGCTTGCTTCTCGGCTGACTTGAATTCTATCTCTTCGTTGGCTTGGGCCCAAGGCGCCCGAGGCATCCGGGGTGCCCGGGACCATGGGGGTGCCCGGGCCCTTGAGGGCACCTGCCCTAGTGAGCTTCCGAAGCAACTCTTGCTCAACATCTCGTTTGGTCTTGGCCTTGGGTGCCCGGGACCTCCCGGGCGCCTAACCCAGCTGCTGCCCTTCTCCTTTGGGGCATTCTAAGCTGCAGAAACTCATTCCTTCGGTCCTGCATCCAGGGTTAGTACCAAACATAATAAAGCAAGAATGTTAGTGATTTTTACAGCCGTAGCTGTCTTCGTTCTGACTTTGGGTCTCCAAAATGGAACCCTAGGTTGAACCGACGCCTACTATTCCCTCGACGGGGAACGCGTCCTCACCTACTCCTCTCAGGAGAATTTACCTTTTGCCAACCGGCTCCTCCGGTTGGACTTTTGCCCAGCAATCCTTTTCTAGGTGCCTAGCAGCCCTTCGCAAGGTCTTTGGTGCCAAGCAGTCCTTCGCCAGGTCTTCGTTACCAAGCAGTCCTTTGCCTGGTGACTAGCAATCCTTCACCAAGTCTTTGTTACCAAGCAGTCCTTCGCCTGGTGCCTAGCAATCCTTCGCTAGGTCTTCGACTCCTAGCAGCCCTTCACTAGGTGCCCAGCAGCACTTTGCCAGGTCTTAGGGTTTCGATGCCTAGCGGTCCTTCGCTAGGTGCCTAGCAGTCCTTCGCTAGGACTTCCATCTGTACACTCAAGTAACATGTTAGATAAAAATAACATCTTAACTTTTGAACCCTTTGCCATTATCAAAACCCAGGTTCGACTTGGGTGCTGTCTTCACCAACAATAATAACGGGCATATATTATTAATTATTATTTCTTTGATTTACCAATGGGCGAGATCTATTCTGTTAGATAGATAGGCCCGGTAAGTTGGGACATAATATTAATAATATGATGTGCTATTGATTATTTACGAATCCATGTCCTGGTTAGTCGGGTTGATGATGCCCCCTTGATGAGCTCAAAAGGTTCATCGTGTTAAACCCTGCAGGTGGATTTGATCCGACACGATGATAAGGTTGAGTTGTACTAGTCAAGGATCCAGAAGTTAATTAATTTGAATTATCAGTAATTTAAATTAATTAACGGGCATTCGAGATCTTAAACACGGGGGATGGATGACTCGTAATAAGTGGAGCGCATATGTAAATATGGGGGTTGGTGATGTAATTCAATGGGGGTCCTTTAGTGGAATAGATCCTCATTAATAGACCGGTCCATTAGCAGACCAAGATCCAACTCCTCCTCATGGTCCCTACCGTAGCCCTATATAAACCCCATGGTGGCATGAAACCAAGAGGTTAATCGATCTAATGGATTAATCCAAAGAAACACTAGAAAACCCTAAGGTTCTCCTCTCCTCTTTCTCCCTCTCTCCTGCTCTCTTATTTGAGAAAACGGTGTCGGCTCTTTCTCTGTGACAGGAGCAACTCGAAGTTGTTCTCCTCTCCAAGGGCTCCAAGCATGAGTGATCAGATCCACGCACCTCTCCAGCCTGAACAATCCATGTTGCACACGCAACTTGGATTTCTGTTGCTGTCGCTGTTTAATCAGATTAACGTAGTGGCAGCAATTTAATTGGAGAAGACAATTGGCAATTGTCTTTGGAGAAGAACAATTGCCTCAGGGCAATTGCTGCTTGGAGATGACAATTGCCTCACGACAATTGTTTTTGGAGAAGATAATTGCCTCACGACAATTGCTTCTTGGAGAATTCCAATTGCCTCACAGCAATTGGAAAGGAGCAGATCGGTAGTTTTCTTCGGGCAGGATTGGAGAAAATTTGCTCACGACAGATTGGATTTCTCCAAACAATGTTGCTCGTGTAACTTTGGCCCGGCGGTGGAGGAGAGGAGTATTAGAGTTTGTGTTTTGGATTATCTTCTTCCTTGGTGTGGCCGACGGCATCCCTTTTGTTAGCGCATGGTTGGTGAAAGGAAAAGGGATCGACTTGGTGACCACGGGTCTTGGTAGATCGTCGCCCACACGACGTCCAAGAGGGGAGGGTCATACGGTAGAAGATCGTAAGGTAATGGAAGGTATAATTCTTCCTTTGGCTCCTTCGTTCTTATTTATGCCTTATTCATTTGCATCGTCATTTTATGTATGTTAGTTTATTAATTTGATTTCGTATCATAGCCATTAATTTACTAACTGGACCCCGACCATAAACACAAAAGCCGACGATCAACTCGTCGCCTTTTCCGTGGTCGAACGGTCAAGCAAATCACAAGGCTGATTTTGGTAATTGACCGAGCTGTGATTTGGATCGTTCTATACAGCACGAGATGGTCGTAGGGAGACAGGTCTCCATTCAGATTAATTTTTAATCCGTAGACATGGAGAGGTCTCTCGGATTGACTGAGTATTCGCCTAGGAAACCCGCCAAGCCATACCCAACAACTGGTATCTGAGCTGAGGTTTCCGGCATTGTATGTTTAGGATTGGTTAATTTTTTGTAATTTTCATACATTTTATTTTGCTGGATGATGTGTGGATGTGCGTAGGCTAACTTTGTGTTGCAAGCACGAGATTCCAACTTCATGGCCAAATATGTGGTGTGTGATTGATTTGCAAATTTTTGTAATTAATTAATCCTCGGGGTTGACGAGGCTAGGTATTTAATTTTTGTAATTAAATACGGCACATGCTTAGCCAAGCTTTTTATTTTATGTTTGATTTAGTTTTCATGTACACTACTTCGTGGAGTATAGGATGGATGATGTAAAAATAATTAGCTAGTCATTCCGGCTCAGAGATCCCTCAAGGTAGCATGCGTAGAAGCAAGGGAGGAGCGGACGATGTGACAACACGACTGGAGGCGCATTAGAGACCAAGGGCCATGAAAGTTGGAAAATCTAGTATTTTCTTTATTTTTCATATTATTGGTTATGTGCTTGGTTGTGTGGTTGTGCTAGTAAAATTTCTCGAGATAAATTACTAAGTGGGAGAGGGACCCTAAAGGTCGCACGACTTCCATTACAATTCGACAAGTGATGCGAACAAGTCTGCGCATCGGCTCTGAGTGTTGGGACCGGGTGCATGTTGACAAGGATACGGGTTCGTAATATTTTAAAATTTTACGTGCAGCGGAAGAATTATCATAAAATAATTTCACAAATTATTTTAAGCACGTATCTAGCATGCGACCTTATGATGTGTGGACGTAATCATAAATTAAAACATTGCGGAAAAGTAAACTAATTTACTTTGTACCTCGCGTAACTCGAAGAAAAGGGACGAGATTCAACCGTAGCATCCCTTGGAAGCTCCGCCTCTATTCGCGTCCACGCCGAGTTCTCTTCGGGATGACTTCGCAAAGTCACGAGTTTTGTGCCGATGAGAACTACTAGTTTCTCTAAAGCACAACTAGAAGATCAAGAGAAAAGAAAGGAAACTAACCACCAAGAATCGGAATCTAAATTCCGGGAAGGAAGGAGATGTGATCCGCTTCTTCTTCTTCTTGGTTGGCTTCTCCTTCTTCTTGATGGCTCACGGGCAACCAAAGGTTGGAGGTGCGCCGGCCCTAGCTCTCAAGGAGGGCGCCGGCCCTAGGATGCCCTAAGGGGCGCCGGCCCTAAGGGGAAGAAAGAAGAGAGAATAAAAGAGAGAGAGGGAGAGAGTTAATCTCTTGATAGCTCTATATCGATTAGGAATTCAAGGCTTGCCTTTGGTTCCTTTATATAGTGGCCTCTCCCTTACCAAGTCTCTCTTTTAACGGAATTAGTTATCATAAGAATTTTATCTTATAAAATTTCTTATGACTTATTCCGTTATGCCTAGTTTTATTATAACTAACTTTATAATAAAACAAATTCTTCTCTCCTTTAATTATGGAATAAATTTTATAAGAAATTTATAAACTTTCTTATTATGAAAAAATCAATTCATAATTGATTTTATAAAATTAAAATAAACCATTCCATGGATCATTTTAATTTCCATTAAAAGAATAAATTTCTATAAATTTATTTATATAAATTTCTTTATACAAATTTATTTATCCATAATTTATAAAACAAATCGCGCTAGATTTATTTTATTAATTAAACCAAATAAATTGGTTTCTTCCCCTTGTTGTGGCCGGCCAAACCAAAGGGGGTTATCACCCTCATTGGCCGGCCAAACCGAGCCGAACCGATCGCGAATTAAACTCATTTAATTCGCCCAATAAGCCTTCAAAAGACTTAGCCATTTTAAGTTTCCGTTGCGCCTCTGATTAACTCAGATTCGACTTATTTCTCTTGATTGAAAAATCCAATTTTCAACTCATTTTAAATCCCTTGGATTACTCGTACTGCGTGTGACTAAATAGGCTTTCGATTTATGTTGGCCGTCTATAATTAACCAATTATAGAACGGTCATGAGTGGCACCTAGTAGTACATCATGACCCCCAATTAATCGAAAGATCAACGGTTTGACCTCAGAAGTAATTCCGAAACCCTTCAGCAACTCTAATGAATCGTGCCTCATTCCCTTCACCATCTTATACCCACTTGGTTCAGGACACGGTCTATTTGTGTCAGTCCCCACTAGGCTGACTACGTCACACCTAGCCCAAGTAGTGTCTTTCTCGTCCTTTGGATTTCTAATTACTCTCTTGTATTTAAGAGACTCGCACTCTAAACATGATATGCTCTGGCCAGAGGCTTTGAGTAACAATCCGACTATAGGCCTGGGTATACATCTCCTCGCAAGGAGTGGTGAATCCTTTGTAAGCTGCTCAAACGTCTTCGGGCATTTCGGCTTATACCCAATCATCCTGGGTCCACACCTCCTAGGAGATGCTTGCTTAAGATGTTAAAGTATAAGTCTCCATGACCAAGATGACTTGAACACCGCAAGTCAAAGGAACATCGCACTTAAGCTGCAGTAAGAACTTCATTGACATATCTATATAGATTACCATATGAAGTTTTACAGCTAGTCACTCCAATGAACTAGTTCCCTTAACTAGCATCCATGTTTATCTCCGGACATCCCAATGTCACCAGCCAGTGAGAATCAGCTGATTAGAGAATAACCCATGCTAGTCTCAACAGAATTGATAATGTCCGTTTTTATCAATTCATCGACTAGGGATATTTTCAATACTTCACAATTGCACATTTAGAGATAATCACTAGTTGTGATCCCATCACAAATTCTCTTATGCTGTGAATTGTATTGCGGACATTCAGTAGATGAGTTTAAGATCCCAATCAAATACACAAACATGTATACTCAAATAGTGAATTATCATTTATTAAAATGAATATTTACAATCATAAGGCGATTGCCTTAGGACACTTCTCTCATATCACTAACACTGAGTGCCTTCCTCCCCATCGGATGGACTTGTTCTGCGGATCACTGGGTCGAAAAAGACTATAGAAAATTATTAAAGAGCGTGTGTACTTCCCCATCGGAAGGCACATAATCGGAAATAATTTTCTTAGTGCCGTGTAATGGTGCACACTTAGATGCAAATAATAGTATCCTCCCCATCGGAGTCACTGCTATTATTTTGCAGAGCCGAAGTAGACCAACTGTTGATCTTACTTATCAAAAAGTTAGGTTGACAAGATAGTAAGATTGATGGGTAAAACCTCCTCTTACGAATGTAGGGATTCGTATATGTCCACACCATCGTGACATGCGAATTTCTCGGTGAGGGGTGATAGTTGATTTCGAAAATTAATTGTTTTGAGGAATCAATTTATTTTCGATTTCTAAAGAGTGTATGTTGTGATTCTTAGGATTTTCAAAATAATCTTTAACCCACTAGCTACAATACATAAGGAAAAAAAACTTAGTGACCCCAATTACATTGACTGGAAAAGAAACCTAGACGTTGTCCTTACTACTGAAGAGTACAAATATGTGTTCTTCGAGGAATGCCCTGAAGATGATGGCCCACCTCAATGAGATTGAGGTTCTTGGAGGACAAATCGACGGGAAAACCAAGGTCGATATAATACTCCAATCTCTGCCTAGGAGTTTTGAGTAGTTCCGGCTCAACTATAACATGAATAAGCATGAGTATACGTTGAGGGAACTCCTGGGAGAACTCCAAGGGGCAGAGGGGCTCTTTCGTAAAGGTTTGCAGGCCTTGGTCACTGATGGTCCCGAAAATAGATGTCACGAATGTGGGTCTCAAATTTAAATATTTTTACTGGAAACCCTAGCTCACAAATTAAATGTAGTAAAGGGGCCACAGGTCGTATTTTTTCAATGACTAGTTCAGGATGTTTGATCCAAGCTCGAATTTATGTGTCATCAAATATTTTTGGGTTTCAAGTAAGAACTGGGGTTTTGTTTTTCAATTAAGAATGAAAACATAGTGGAAAGGAAATAGGCTTAACTAGGCGAACTTAAACTAGGTAATTGCAATTAATGAACTCAACCAATTAGGGAATTAAGCAAACCAATGTAAATTTGTAGGATTGGAGAATAAAATTGATATCAAGTGCAATAGTACACTAAAAGATGGGTCTATCTTCGGAAATTAAGACTCGAAACAAACTGAATGCGAAAACAGGGCTTAAGTGTAGCAGAAAGTTGCCTGATCGGTGTACAGACCAATCAGTGTCTGAATTTTCACTGATACAGAATGCAGAAACGAAAGAATAATGTTCAGAAATGAAAATTCACAAAAACTAAACATCGATCCCTTCCCTTAGTACAAATCCTTCTTGCTGTCACACAAGAGTCAGCTACGAACCCCCTAGCTTGACAAATCGATAGAATTTCTGACTCCGCGATCAATTCAGCTCAAAATTTGTTTTCAGCTGAAACATCCATCCGATCTCCTCATACTCGATGTGTGAGATTGCGGTGATGACTTAGGAACGATCAGAGCAACTCAAAGAACCCCTCCGACTTGCTCCGGTGGATGAAGAATGGAGTACAAGTGTGATTCGATCAGGCGAATGGCAGAACTGGTGAACCCCTCACTTAGCTCTTCTCAGCGACAAGTTTGATCTGAAAATCTCACGGAGATGTAGTCCCAACGATCTGGAACTCAAACCAAGCTCGGAATCAATGTGGTCGCGTGATCGGATGAAGAAAATAAAGAAGAAAATGAAGAACACGAAGAACTGCAACTTGCGGCGAAGACGCAACGACGCTGATCGGGGAGAAGAACTAAGTTTAAATACTTAGCAACGGACGACCGAGATTGTTTAGGACTCATCCAATGGTTGAATCTCATCCGATCTGAGTCAAACCCTCCAGATCTCAATCAAGGGTAAGGATCTGCCTCTCAGTAACTCGGATCTTCTAGATTTGCAACGGATGGCTCAGATCTACCTGATCTTTGAATGGACGGTCTAGATCCTCTTGAGCTTGATCCAACGGTTGAATGATCTCTGATTTGGATGAAACCTTCAGATCTTGATCTGAGTTCATGATTAGCCTTATCCTTAGTTCAGATTGATCAACAGTTCACAGATGGCTCAGATCTAGCCGTTCCTGAATCGGAAGACCCATATTAATTCGATGCTTGATCACTCGATTCGGATCCAATTCTGACTCAAGTTTTGACCCAGTATGGTCTAGGCCCATGATCCTTCAAAGCCTACAAAAATAGATTCATAATTTAGTGCCAAAATATTTCAAATATACAAGATTTGCAATAAAGCCCAAAATAGAATTAATTCATGGAACCTAGGGTAAATTTAAGATTAAGCATGTAAAATATGGATTAAACATGGATTTTAGAGCCTAAAATAATCAACAAAATAGTAGTTATCAACTCCCCCACACTTAAACTTTTGTCCGTCTCGGGCAAAGTAACATTAACATGTATCCCCTATATCATTCTCAACATAGTTAGAAGCAATTGAAAAGAAATTACCTAGGGTTGTCAATTCTTAAAAATCTAAGCTCTATGGACTAGAATCTCGTCCTCAAATCAACAACTTAGTCTACTTCATCTTTCATAACTCCTTGAGATGAATTGTACTCACAAAGCCTTTCAAGGGAAGTTTGGATGGCCCTCTTCCTAAATTCTAAGTTCATGATAAAAATGGAGCTCACTCAAACACAACATGTCCTTGCACTACCATAAGCTTGCTTATTATCTACTCTCCACCATCATTCTTGATTTGGATCCACATCTACCAAAAGCTTATTAGAATGATAAGGGAATATTGGAAAAAGTAGAGAAAGCAGAAGACTTGGAACCAAAAATTGTAACTAATGATTTGCTTTGATGGTCCTAGTGAAGAAAATTGTGGAGAAGGATTGATAGTGCTTGATTCGGAATGAAAAGAACTCACTGACATTGTGCCAAAACTGTGTGCGGTCAACCTTGTTCTTTTCTTATTTTTTTATGGTCCTCTAGTGAAGTCAGAATTGTGGTGGAGCAAGGATTTGATAGTGCCTTTGATTCGGATGAAAAGAACTTCACTGATTTCATTGTGCCAAAACTGCTATGCGTGCCAACCTTGTTTCTTTTTTTCTGTTTTTTTTTCTATAGTCAGCTGCTGATTTTTCTGTTTTTGTTTGCAGCTAAGTCTCTACTTCTGTTTTTCTTCATCTTGTTTAGTCATTTTGTGCCCAGCTCCCAAATCCTTATCAGAACTAGCTCCAATTCATGAAATTAAAAATATTCAACACTTCTGAAAGCTTGTAAAGGGGTTGCATCTGCTGTTCAGTCTTTTCTTGCAATTCAGCTTCCCAACTGTTTTTTTTTCTTCTATTACGATCTTGAGAACTTCCAATGGATGGACTACTTCATTTGGAGACTTGCTGACCAGAACTTGTACCCCAAACTTGGCACATGGATTTTTTTTCACTATTTAGTTCCTAGAAATCAGCTTCCTCTTCTTTTTCATAGCTGAATTTTTCAGCTTCCATTCGGCCAACTCCCATGGAAATATAATCGAATGCTTATAGGCTGCCAAATACTTCAATTGTGCCACATTTGGCAGCTTCAAGAAGTAAAAAGTTCCAAGGCAAACTGTCAACTTCCAAGATCTCCAAAATATTCATATATCAAAGCTCTTCTTTCATTTAATGTGCTTGATAACTTTGCTTGTCATCACTGTTTTATTCAACAACCTTGTTTCAGATTCACAGCATTCAATTCCACCTTGTTTTTTTTATATGCTGGCCAAACTTCCTCATCTCCATCAAAAATGACGACCATGTATCAGCAGTTTATTGCAACTCTGCTGCTTTTCAGCAATTTAGATAACTTGTGAAGGGTTGTTTCTTAATTCTTGTCAACAACCCCTGCAATTCAACTTCTATTAAAACAACTAAACTTAAACTGATTTCTTTCCAGCACTTTTCAGACTAATTTGCAATTGAACTGTACAGCTGCAATTCAACTTCAAGAGAAATGCTACTGAAATTTTTTTTTTAACTTCCATAATTCCAACTTCCCAATTCCTGATCTAAACAGTTTCTGACCAAAAACAGCTTCACATTCAATTGTGGCTTCCACATTTCCGATCAACTCTTGGAATTCTTGGACTTGCAAGATATATCCATTGCAATCTAATGATGCTGAAATAATATGCTCTACTTGGAATTTTTTTACTATCGACTCTTGCAACCAAACTTGATGCAAACTCCTTCAATTGGCACCCATGCTTGTATGTTGGCAAATTCTTCACATTGTCATCCAAATTTTGATAGAATGCTTGCAACTTTTCCCCCACACTTAAACTTTTGTCCGTCTCGGGCAAAGTAACATTAAGAAACATCCCCAAACAACCAAGTCCATGGGAGAAAAAATAGTTATTAGCAGAAAAAACATGGAAAGGAAGAAGAATAGATCATGTATCAACAATGATTGTTGCAAAAACTGATATGAAAAGGAAAAAACAAAGTGGTTATCTTCTATAGATGTGGTCCAATCATAGAAATATGGTTTTGAAAGAACCTAAGCAAGTTCTAGAGTACAATCACATATGTGTATCACAAAAATAAGGCTCATCCTCACTAGGTAACAATAATTCATCTCAAGTCATTAATCTAGAATCCATACCCAAGTAGTATTCAAGCATCCAAGAATTTCATCCATAAGCTCAAATTCTAAGTTCTAACAACCAAATTTAATTTATTTTCAAGAGACTCTAAAATGATATGGAGACAACCTAGAGGGATACATTTATTTCAATTCATTAAGAAGAAGTGCCAAAATAACTAACATGATATCTACAATGGCTATTTATTCAATCTATACTACCTAAGCATTTATTATCAACAACTCACTTCAAAAAGAAAGATTTACTTCTAGAAAACATGAAAAGGATATATACAATGAAATTGAAGTGCAAGAAAGATAAACTCCCCTTAATTTGGGTAGATAGCGTCTATGATGTCTAATCCATCCGCCTCTAGCTCCTTCAATTCTTCAAAGTACTTCTTGAGCTGGTGGCCATTGACTTTCCAAACAAAATTATTGGCTTCATCCTTGATTTCACAAACACCATAAGGGAAAATGTTAGTCACAACAAATGGTCCTTCCCATCTCGATCTCAACTTACCCTTAATCAATTTGAGCCTTGACTTGTACAATAAAACCTTGCCTCCAATTTGGAAGTCTTTCTTCAAGATGTGCTTGTCATGAAAAATCTTAGTCTTTTCTTTGTAGATCCTTGAGTTCTCAAATGCTTCTAGTCTAATCTCCTCAAGTTCTTGGAGTTGATGTTTTCTCTCTTCTCCCACCTTGGTAGCATCAAAGTTACAAGCCTTTACCGCCTAATATGCTTTGTGCTCTATTTCCACGGGAAGATGACAAGCTTTTCCATACACTAAACGGTAAGGAAACATGTTAATCGGTGTCTTGAATGTCGTTCTATAGGCCCAAAGCGCATCATCTAGCCTCTTGCTCCAATCTTTTTTATTTGGCCCAACGGTCTTTTTCAAAATTGATTTGATTTCTCTATTTGAGATTTCGGCTTGGCCATTTGTTTGGGGATGGTAGGAAGTAGAAACCTTGTGCACAACCCCATATTTACTAAGCAAGGCCTTCATGTGTTTATTGCAAAAATGAGATCCTTGGTCACTTATTATAGCCCTTGGAATTCCAAACCTGCAGAAAATATGTGACCTGACAAAGCTAACAACAACACACGAATCATCAGTCTTGGAGGGAATGACCTCCACCCATTTAGAGACATAATCTACAACAAGCAAAATATACAGAAAACTACATGATGCAGGAAAAGGTCTCATAAAATCTATTCCTCAAACATCAAAAATCTCACAGAAAAGTATAGTGTGTTGGGGCATCTCATTTCTCGCTCCTATGTTCCCAGTTCGCTGACATCTATCACAATTCTTATAAAACAGATATGCATCATGAAATAAGGTGAGCCAATACAAACCACATTCTAAAACTTTTCTAGCTATTCTTTGTGGACCAAAGTGTCCCCCACATGCTGATGCATGACAAAAAGTAAGTACTGAACAAATCTCATGGTCTGGTATGCATCTCCTAATTATTTGATCATTACAGAATTTCCATAAATACGGGTCATCCCACACATAGAATTTTGCATCGCTTTTGAGTTTATCTTTTTGGGCTTTAGAAAAGTGTACAGGAAAAACATGGGCTGTTAAAAAATTAACAAGGTCTGCATACCAAGGTGTCTCACCATGTACTGCAAGAAGGTGCTCATCTCTAAAATCATCGTCAATGGTGGTAGGAGATCCATCTCCTTCAATCCTTCTCAGGTGATCTGCAACCAAGTTTTCTTTGCCACTTCTATCTCTGATTTCCAAATCAAATTCCTGGAGTAGAAGCATCCATCTGATTAGCCTCGGCTTAGCATCTGGCTTCTTCAATAGGTACTTTAAAGCTGCATGATCAGAGAAAACAATGACATGTGAGCACAATAAATAAGATCTAAAACGGTCTAAAGTAAAAACTATGGCAAGAAGCTCCTTCTCAGTGGTGGTGTAATTTGCTTGGGCGGCATCCAGGGTCTTGGAGGCATAGCATATGACATGAGATGCTCCCTCCACCCTCTGTGCTAGAACAGCTCCCACTGCAAAGTTAGATGCATCACACATTAATTCAAATGGTAAATTCCAGTCAGGTGATTTAATAATAGGAGCTAAGGTAAGAGCCTCCCTGAGTCTGTGAAAAGCTTCTTTGCACTTATCATCAAAACAAAAATTAACATCTTTTTGCAACAGTCTTGTCAAGGGACGAGCAATATCGCTGAAGTCTCTAATGAATCTGTGGTAGAATCCTGCATGTCCAAGGAAGACACGAACATCCCGTACGCATACGGGGTAAGATAAAGAAGAAATAGCACTAATTTTTGCAGGATCTACCTCAATATCTCTCCTAGAGACTATGTGTCCTAGTACAATTTCATGCTCTACCATAAAATGTCATTTTTCAAAATTAAGCACAAGGTTAGTCTCAATGCAACGGTGTAAAACCCTAGACAAGTTATCTAAACATGAATCAAATGAAGTGCCAAAAACTGAAAAATCATCCATAAAGATCTCCATACAATGCTCTAACAACTCACCAAATATACTTACCATGCATCGCTGAAATGTTCCTGGTGCGTTGCAGAGTCCAAAAGGCATCCGTCTGTAGGCAAATGTGCCAAAGGGACAAGTGAAGGTAGTCTTCTCTTGGTCCTCTGGATCTATACAAATCTGGAAGTAGCCTGAATAACCATCCAAAAAGCAGTAATGGGACTTCCCTGCCAGTCTCTCAAACATCTGATCAATAAAGGGTAAAGGGAAGTGATCTTTCCTCGTGACTTTGTTTAGCTTCCTATAGTCAATGCATACTCTCCAGGAATTCTTAACTCTGGTGGGCACTAGTTCGTTGCTTCCATCTTCTACCACTGTAACTCCAGATTTCTTGGGCACCACGTGTATGAGACTAACCTACTGGCTATCAGAAATGGGGTAAATGATACCTGCCTGTAGTAGTTGAGTCACCTCTTTCTTAACAACGTCCAAAATAAGTGGATTAAGTCTCCTTTGCGGCTGCATCACTGGTTTAACATTTTCTTCCAAAAATATCCTGTGCATGCAGAGTGTTGGGCTAATACCTGGTATATCTGATAAAGTCCACCCAATAGCCTTCTTGTACTGCCTCAGGACTTTCAATAATTTTTTCTCCTGCTCTGATTCCAAATGCTGAGCAATGATAAGTGGAAAATTCTGCTCCTCTCCTAGGTACACATATTTCAAGTGGTCTGGTAGTGGTTTAAGCTCAATCTGACCCTGCTCAGAAGGTATGAGTGATCCTTGGGGCTCAGTGCAATCCCCTACACTATCACACCTAAACTCTGAATCCTTTGAAATATCAATAGAAATAGGTGATTCTTGGGGCTCAGTGCAATCCCCTACACCTAGAAAATTCTCTCCAACTGGAAATAAGTCTGAAATACCCTCTGAAATGTCCTCCTCCATAGCAAGCACTGTTGATGCAGTCTGACCCTGATTGTTGTTTTGGTGTTGACAACGATTTAAGTTTTGATTTAAGTTTAGTTGAACGAATTGGGATTAAGTCCTAGTCGGGAACTGGGCACAAAGTCCTAATCTGGAGGGTTAGGTGTGGAAAATCCTAGCTTGGAGGGCTAGGTGTGAAAAATCCTAGCTTGGAGGGCTAGGTGTGGAAAAGTCCTGGCTTGGAGGGTCAGGTCCTAGCCTGGAGGGCTAGGTTGATGAAATCCCGGCTTGGAGGGCTAAGTCCTAGCCTGGAGGGCTAGGTTGGAGGAAATCCCGGTGAGTGAAGGCGGGTCCTGGTGAGTGAAGCCAGGTGATGGAAATCCCGGTGAGTGAAGCCGGGTCCTGGTGAGTGAAGCCAGGTGATGGAAATCCCGGTGAGTGAAGCTGGGTCCTGCTGAATGAAGCCAGGTGATTGAAATCCTAGTGAGTGAAGCTAGGTTGAAATCCTAGTGAGTGAAGCCGGGTGACCGAAACCCTGGTAAGTGAAGCCAGGTCCTAGCTTGGAGGGCTAGGTTGAAGTCTCAGTGAGTGAAGCTGGGCATGGCACGAGTCAGAGAAGGGCTGGAGGCTTGTTCTCGTGACTTAGAGTGCATTTGGGCTTACCTGGATCGGTCTGGAGACCGATCAGGGAAGTTGGCACGGTGCTCCTTCATGGATCGATCTGGTGACCAATCCAGCGATGGCTGATCGGTCTGGTGACCGATCAGGGAGCATACAGTTCACCTGCTGCTCTGATCCGGATCGGTCCGGTGACCGATCAGGGAGCATCCAGTAGGTTTTGGGAACCTTACTGATCTGCTCCTGATCGGTCTGGTGACCGATCAGGGATACTGTTCAGATCAGTCTAGTGAACGATCATTTGTCGCAAGGTTCTCACTATAACCGATCAGGATGACTCCTAATCGGTCAGGAAGCAGCCTGATCGGTCTAGTGACCGATCAGGCTGGAGCCTGATTGGTCTGGGGACCGATCTGGAGTGTGCAGCAGACTGCTGGATAGGTCTGGGGACCAATCAAGAGTGTGCAGAAGACTGCTGGATCGGTCTGGTGACCGGTCAGGGTCCTTCCTGATCGGTCTGGTGACCAATCATGAGCAGAACTTTAATTCAAATACGCTGTCAGAAGCTCTGATCGCGACTGTTTTTTCTGCCAATTCTCTGATACATTGCTGATTATATTTGATATGAGTTGCTAAGCTTCTATTGGAGTGTGCAGGCTTTACAAGGATGATTCAAACATTGGAGGAGAGTCAATGGGAGACTTTCCTTAGAGCAGGTTTGGCTGTTTCCTTGTTTCAGGTCTCAACGGCGTCTGGAGAGCAGCTGGCAACTGACGGAGGCTCAGCTGGAGAGGGTCTTCAGTGGACTGAGTGCTCAAGGAGTCAGGGGGTCAGGCTGTGGCTTCAGTGGATGCTGATGGAGAGCCTGGTGATGGGAGCAGAGGCTTAAGATGAGGCTGGAAGCAGAGGAGCGACAATAAGGAAGACAGAAAAACGGGTGAAGTTTTGGCTGTGGGGTTGTGCTCTCTGTTGCTTTGTACTTGAGCGATCTTGTTGCATTCCTGTGAGATCTTGGTGAGTGTTCCTTCTTGTGTGATCTCTTGTACTCAAGTTCAATCATCCGTGAGATCTGTGGAGAGGTTTCTCCACCGAGAAGGAGGCTCTATCTTATCCGGTGTTCACCGGGGCTTGATCTGCCGACGATCAAGGGATCGCCCACCTTACGGGCACGCCAAGGAATAAGAGCAAGTTATCCCCGAACCCTGTATATCTCCGTCTTAGCGTTTGTTTGGTTTGCGTTTCCTTCTCTGCTTTGTTCTTTGTTCTGCATTTTCTTCCGCTGCTAATCTGATCACGCAGAAAACCTCAAAGAGCAACTTGTGGGTGTCTGGCTACATTCATCCCCCCCTCTATAGCCATCCAAGGTCCATCAAGTGGTATCAGAGCTTGGGGCTCTGTTCACGGCTTAACATCCGAGAGCTTACAGCAAGATGGCCATGGGAAAAGAAGGGTTTAGCACCAGCCGACCTCCACTCTTCGACGACACTGATTTTCCATATTGGAGGTCGAAGATGGAGTTTTACCTCAAAACCAACCTCAGCATGTGGTTTGTTGTCAAGGAAGGTTTTCCAACTCCTAAAGATGCTGAGGGAAAAGAGATGGACTTCTCAAGTTGGTCGGCAGATCAAATCCGGAAAGGTGAAGCCGATGCGAAAGCGGTGGTAACTTTGCAATGCGGATTGACCAAGGACCAACTAATCAAGGTTGGTCCCTTCACAAATGCTAAAGACCTATGGAGCAAGATCATTAAGCTCCATGAAGGCACTCAAGACACCCGAACTGCCAAGAAGGACCTCCTTCTCAGTCAACTCCAAAATCTGTCCATGGAAGAGGATGAAACTGTAAGTATACTCCATGGACGATTCAAAGAAATCCTCAACGGTCTCCACTCCATTAATGAGAAGGTAGAGAACCGAGATCTTATAAGGTATGCCCTCAAAGCTTTTCCTAGGAACGCCTTGTGGTCATCCATGGTGGATGCTTACAAGGTGTCAAGGATTTATCTTGTGTTAAGTTAGAAGATCTATTTTGTGAAATGGAACTACATGAGATCTCTAACAAAAGTTCAAAAGAGAAAGGTATTGCCTTAGTGGTAGATGACAACAAGAAGAAGAAGAAGGGGAAGAAGAAGGAGAAGGAAGTCTCTTCATCTTCATCTGAGTCCGAGTCCGATGAGGAGGGCAGCTGGTCTTCTTCCTCCGAGATGACCAACTTTGTTAGAAGGATGATGAGGGAGAGCCGGCGCCTCAAGGGTAAAGGTAACCCTAGTGAAGTTAAGATTGATAAGTCTAATATTACGTGTTATGAATGTAGTAAGAAAGGACATTACAAGGATGAATGTCCAAAGTTAAAGAAGAAGAAGGATAAATCAAATAAGAAAAAGAAGGTCTTGAGGGCCACATGGGATGAATCGTCCTCTAGTTCATCTGAAGAAGAGAAGGAGGAGAGGTACACTCATCACCGTGCCCTCATGACCATAGAGGATTTAAATGAAGAGGAGAGTGGAGACGAATCAAGCTCCTCAACCGCGCCTTCATCATCTTCGGATGATGAAGAGGTAATCTCTCCCGAGCTAGATAAGTGTTATAGAACCATTGCATATCTAGCTAGGTTGCTTAAAAAATCCAAGAACAAAGTTAAATTGTTGAAATTGGAAGTAGAAGAATTGAAATCCTCTAGGGTGGAGGATATTAATGATTTTCATGAGAAATCCTCTAAGGATGAGGCAATGGATGACTTGCATGTTAAAAATCTTAAGGATGAAAATAAGGGCTTGAAGGGTGAAATTGAAAACCTCAAGAATATTCTTGAGAAATTTTCAACAAGTTCCAAAACCCTAGATATGATCTTAAACTCACAAAAGGCGGCTTACGACAAGGTTGGTTTGGGTTACCAACCTAAAGAACCTAGTGTCATATCTTTAATGTCAAAAACCCAATTTAGAGCACAAAATAATTCTATGATTCTAAAAGCTAAAAAGAAAATGACTAAGGCATGGGTGCCAAAGTCTTTCATTGAAAGTTCATTAGGTCCCAAAATTTGGGTACCTAAAACTTTCATATTTCGAATTGTATAAGCATTATTTGAGGGGGAGCATCTATCAACATGGGAGATTGATATTTGGTGCTCCAAACTCATGACCAAGGAAAGAATTGTCATTCACATGGTTGGTTATGGAAAATTTGAATTAAATGCTTTGAGCTTCATTGTCTTAGTTCTTATAACAAGATGATCCCTTGGCTAGTGATTTATGAAATCTCATTTGGGCAATAAGGAAATTTTTCATGCAACGAATGATAGTATATCCATGCTTCAAAATAAATAAACAAGTTTTGAAAAAAAAAAATATATTCACATGAATGGTTTAGGTTGACACATAACTTACTCTTGCCATGGATTGTTTAGGATAATTAGGTTTATTGTTGCAATTTATGTTTTCCTGTAATTCATGGTTTATGATATGCCTTATGTCAAGCCTAAGGAGCCCATTTTCTTGTATATGTTATACAACATGAATGCATGCTAAAGAACAAGGATTAACACATAGTTTGCACTAATAAGGCATCACCAAACAAAGAACATGAGCTTAAGGTTTGGGCTTAGGTTTTGCTTAAGATATTTTGTTTGGTGAACATGATCAAGTATGCCATGATTTACTGTATGTGTTAGTGTATTGCATGCAAATTTCTGAGGAATATATAGTTTGTGATGATCATCATAAAACCTCACAAGGCAACATCAATGCATGCTTTTGAAATGTTTTTAAAACTGGTTAAATGAGATAAAAGCATGTCGGACAAAATACAACCTTATGAATTGTATTGATACAATCATGTGTTAGAAAGCTTGATCATGTTTTGATACTAATTTGATACAAGCATGCTTTTGAAAATTTGATCATATTTTTGTTTGTATCATGAAATTTGATCATGTTTTGGAAATTTGATATTAGTATCATATTTTGATAATTGTTTGAAAATATGCATTTTGATTAAGGAAACCCTTTAGTACCAATGGGATTAAAACTAATTGATTTAGGGTTTGGAAATGGTAAGAGTTGAAACAAACTTATTTCTGAAACTGATCAGTTTCAGAAAACATTCTGTATCAGACCTAATCGGTCTGGTGACCGATCAGGAATCATACTGATCGGTCCGGTGACCGATCAGATCAACACTGATAAGAGGTATCAGACTACTCCTCAGTCTGATCCCCTTTTCATCAAGTTGTATCAGATCACCTGATCATACTGATACACACAAATCTGATACAAACCAAGTACAATTGAAACATACTTGATCCTCCATTGGTACAAACCTGGTACTAAATGAGTACAAATTTGTTCAAGTATTCAAAGAAGGGTAGGAATTTTTAAGATCCTTAATTCTCAGAAATTTTTCTGAAACATCAAGTATTAAAATGCTGATTTGATACAAACCTATGTTGGAATGTTCAAATTCATAAAAAAAGGATTTGTTGAGTCATGACTCTTGTTCTTAATGTCGTGTTTCGGAAATTTTTCTGAAATGACGAATATCAATGGAGTCTTCACCTTGTTTTGGAATGCAAATTGTTAATGCAGTCTGATCAGAAACGTATCAGAGTTTCAGAATTTTTTCTGAAATTTGATCGTTCCCCAGACTAACAAGAAATATTTCTGTATCAAATAATCAACGAACCTGATCGGTCACGGAGACCAATCAGGATTATGTGTCCGATACAGCTGCATTCCTTACTTGTTATATGAAACATATACATGTTTGACCATGATATATTTCTGTATATGTTTTCATATGCAATTCAAAAGTTTACCTTTGATTATTTTGGGTTTGGGGAGAGACCCGTGTTTGAGGGGGAGGTATGTTTAAACTTAATAACCATACCCTTTTCGATGTTTGACAAAGGGGGAGAAAATGGTTGATTAAGTTTAGGGTTATTGTAGGGGGAGGATTTTGATTCCCTTACGATAATTGAACTGCCTTCAATTGATCATTAATGCCTAAACTTAAATCGGGTTGTCAAACAACAAAAAGGGGGAGATTGTTGATGCAGTCTGACCCTGATTGTTGTTTTGGTGTTGACAACGATTTAAGTTTTGATTTAAGTTTGGTTGAACGAATTGGGATTAAGTCCTAGTCGGGGACTGGGCACAAAGTCCTAATCTGGAGGGTTAGGTGTGGAAAATCCTAGCTTGGAGGGCTAGGTGTGAAAAATCCTAGCTTGGAGGGCTGGGTGTGGAAAAGTCCTGGCTTGGAGGGTCAGGTCTTAGCCTGGAGGGCTAGGTTGATGAAATCCTGGCTTGAAGGGCCAGGTCCTAGCCTGGAGGGCTAGGTTGGAGGAAATCCCGGTGAGTGAAGCCGGGTCCTGGTGAGTGAAGCAGGGTGATAGATATCCCGGTGAGTGAAGCCGGGTCCTGTGAGTGAAGCCAGGTGATGGAAATCCCGGTGAGTGAAGTCGGGTCCTGGTGAGTGAAGTCAGGTGATTGAAATCCTAGTGAGTGAAGCTAGGTTGAAATCCTGGTGAGTGAAGCCGGGTCCCGGTGAGTGAAGCCGGGTGACCGAAACCCTGGTGAGTGAAGCCAGATCCTAGCTTGGAGGACTAGGTTAAAGTCCCAGTGAGTGAAGCTGGGCATGACACGAGTCAAAGAAGGGCTGGAGGCTTGTTCTCGTGACTTAGAGTGCATTTGGGCTTGCCTGGATCGGTCTGGTGACCGATCAGGGAAGTTAGCACGGTGCTCCTTCGTGGATCGGTCTGGTGACTGATCCAACGATGGCTGATCGGTCTGGTAACCGATCAGGGAGCATATAGTTCACCTACTGCTCTGCTCCGGATCGGTCCGGTGACCGATCAGGGAGCATCCAGTAGGTTTTGGGAACCTTACTGATCTGCTCTTGATCGGTCTAGTGAACGATCATTTGTCGCAAGGTTCTCACTATAACCGATCAGGATGACTCCTGATCGGTCAGGAAGCAGCCTGATCGGTCAGGAAGCAGCCTGATCGGTCTGGTGACCGATCAGGCTGGAGCCTGATTGGTCTGGGGACTGATCTGGAGTGTGCAGCAGACTGCTGGATAGGTCTGGGGACCAATCAGGAGTGTGCAGAAGACTGCTGGATCGGTCTGGTGACCGATCAGGGTCCTTCCTGATTGGTCTGGTAACCGATCAGGAGCAGAACTTTAATTCAAATACGCTGTCAGAAGCTCTGATCACGACTGTTTTCTCTGTCGATTCTCTGATACATTGCTGATTATGTTTGATATGAGTTGCTAAGCTTCTATTGGAGTGTGCAGGCTTTACAAGGATGATTCAAACATTGGAGGAGAGTTAATAGGAAGCTTTCCTTGGAGCAGGTTTGGCTGTTTCCTTGTTTCAGGTCTCAACGGCGTCTGGAGAGCAGCTGGCAACAAACGGAGGTTCAGCTGGAGAGGGTCTTCAGTGGACTGAGTGCTCAGGGAGTCAGGGGGTCAGGCTGTGGCTTCAGTGGATGCTGATGGAGAGCCTGGTGATGGGAGCAGAGGCTTAAGACGAGGCTGGAAGCAGAGGAGCGACAATAAGGAAGACAGAAAAATGGGTGAAGTTTTGGCTGTGGGGTTGTGCTCTCTGTTGCTTTGTGCTTGAGCGATCTTGTTGCATTCCTGTGAGATCTTGGTGAGTGTTCCTTCTTGTGTGATCTCTTGTACTCAAGTTCAATCATCTGTGAGATCTGTGGAGAGGTTTCTCCACCGAGAAAGAGGCTCTATCTTATCCGGTGTTCACCGGGGCTTGATCTGCCGACGATCAAGGGATCGCCCACCTTATGGGCATGCCAAGGAGTAGGGGCAAGTTATCCCCGAACCTTGTACATCTCCGTCTTAGCGTTTGTTTGGTTTGCGTTTCCTTCTCTGCTTTGTTCTTTGTTCTGCATTTTCTTCCGTTGCTAATCTGATCACGCAGAAAACCTCAAAGAGCAACTTGTGGGTGTCTGGCTACATTCACCCCCCCCCTCTATAGCCATCCAAGGTCCAACAAGCACATCATCAGCCTCCTCTGATCTGACAAGTGAAACTCCCTCAGCCAATATATCTGCATCATCCAACTCCTCTAGAATACCAATGCTCATAATAGAATGGTCTTCTCTTGGGTGCTTCATGGCGTCGAAAATACTGAATTGGACTACCGTGTCTCCAATCTCCATCGAAAGTGTACCAGCATACACATCTATCTTTGTTCTTGCAGTCTTCAGAAATGGTCTCCCTAAAATCAGTGGAGATCGGTGTGCTAGGTAGTCTCCCTCCATATCCAAAATGTAAAAATCTACAGGAAATATCAGCTCCTTTATTTTTACCAACACATCTTCAATTATACCAGCTAGGTGGGTCTGACTCCGGTCTGCTAACTGAATCACCACACCAGTAGGCTGTAAAGGGCCAATACCAAGCATCTGGATGACTGACCTGGGCATCACATTAATGGAGGCTCCTAAATCCAACATAGCATCATGGAACATGGTCCTCCCTATCTCACAAGATACAGTAAAAACTCCAGGGTCTTCACACTTCTGAGAAATGTCATGAATAAGTGCTGAAACATTTTTCCCCAAGCTGACCAACTCATTCTCCTTAAGCTTCTTTTTGTGAACACATAAATCTTTCAGGAACTTGATATACTTAGGAATCTGTTTTATCATGGTCAACAAGGGTACATTTATCTCCACCTTACTGAACAACTTCACAAGCTCATTGTATTCCTTAACTTTCTCCTCCTCCACTTGCCTTTTGGCTTGAGTTTTTTGCTGTGGAAAGGGCAAGGGAACCCTTACTTCTACCTCTTGAACCGAAATTGGAGAGGCTAAATTTTTAGCTGAAATCCCACTTTATGTAGCTGCTGTAAAGTCAATTTCACCTCTGATTTCTCCCTCATTTTCCACCAAAATCACAGGATTACTTGAGGAAGGAGTTGAGCTTGGACTAGGGGTGTAACCAACTGAATTTGGAGTCTTTTTAGGGTTGTTTGGGGCTGGAATTACAGCTGCTGTCCTGTCTTCCAAAAAATCAGCCCTTGGACCATTTGAAGTTGAAGTGACCTTCCCACTCCTCAAAGTAATAGCACTAACATTTCCCTTTGGATTAGGGGTAGATTGGGAAGGTAGTTGGCTTGATCCTTGAGCTTGAATTTGATTCATCCCACTAGCCAATTATCCAATTTGCCTCTCAAGGTTTTGTATGGTGGGATCATTCCTTTGTTGTTGTAAAAGTTGTTGAAGCATCTCCTCTATTCTTTGTTGTTGTGCATTTCCTCCACTAGAGCCTCCATAGCCCCCTTGGTTAGCATGAGGCTTTGATTGGCCTTGAAATGTAGAAGTAGGTTGTTGAAATTGTTGAACTTGCTGAGATCCATGAAAGTAGGGCTGTTGGGGCTGATTATAGGGTTGAAATGGTTGAGAAAATTGCTGAAAATTTTGCTGAGGACTAGGTTGAAAGGATTGAGAAGTGTAGCTCTGAAAATTCTGAGGTTGAGGTTGAAATTGTGGTTGAGAGGGCTGAAATTGTGTGGGCTGAAAATTAGGATTTGAGGGCTGGAAACTTGAGTTGAATGGCTGATAACCTTGCTGTGAGAACTGATTTTGTTGCTGAAAGTTCGAACTTCCTTGAAACCCTCGCTGATTTACTTGAAAAGATGGCTGATTTCCTTGATAAGGTTGCTGAAATTGTTGAAAAGGTTGTTGAAATGGCTGAAATTGTTGTTGTCCTTGTTGAACTTGCTGGAAATTCTGTTGGTGCTGCTGATAGGGTTGTTGTGACGGGTTTTGTTGGTAGAAAGAATTGTTATACTTCAGATTTGGATGATCCCTCCAACCAGGGTTGTAAGTAGATGAGTAGGGGTTATTCTTGGCTTGAAATTGTCCCCTGACCAATGCCGCTATTGTTTCATCTTGTTGGAGGTTGGGACATGAATCTGAGTTGTGTTCTTGGCTAGAACAAATACTACGTAACTTCATCACTGAGCTTGATGGTGGAAGTACTGAAAAATTAGAATTTTGGCTTGCATTATTTAGAGCCATTTGCTTCACCAATGATGTGAGCTCTATCAAAGAATTCCTAATTTCCCTTTGTTCATTAGAAGCCACCTGGACCTCATTCACTCCTCTGGTGGATAAAGCTCTGCTTCCAAACTATTGTGAGTTCTCTGCCATGTTCGAAATCAACTCCCTAGCTTGATCTGGTGTTTTGTTAACTAGGGCTCCTCCAGTTGCAACGTCTATCATGATCCTATCCATCTGCAATAAACCCTCATAGAAGTACTGAATGAGGAGCTGCTCACTGATCTAGTGCTGTGGGCAACTAGAGCAAAGCTTGTTGAACCTTTCCTAATAGTCATAAAGAGTCTCTCCCACCACTTGCTGTATGCCACATATGCTCTTTTTGATGATTGTAGTTCTGGAGGCTGGGAAGTATTTTTCTAGAAATGCCTTCTTCATGGAAATCCAACTAGACACGTGCCCAGTAGGTAAATAGTAGAACCAATCCTTTGCTACTCCAGTAAGGGAAAATGGAAATGCCCTCAGCTTAATATCTTCTTCTGAAATCCCCTGAGGCTTCATGGTGGAGTAGACTACGTGAAATTCATGCAGATGTCTGTTTGGATCCTCTCCAGATAATCCTTGAAATTTAGGCAACAAGTGGATGAGTCCTGATCTAAGCTCAAAATCGCCAGTCAGCTCTGGATAAGCAATGCTGGAGTACTGAAAGGTATCATCTGGTGCTGCAAGTTCTTTCATGGTCTTCTGGTGGTCTGCCATAATAGTGCCTGAATGAGTAGAAATAGTCTGAAGAGGAGGAATATCAATAACCTCTGAAATTATGCATTGGTTCCTCCTTGCTCTAAAAGTTCTCTCAATTTCAGGATCAAGTTCCTCGAGATCACCGCCTGCTGACCTAGTCATAAAACAAACAAATTGCAGCAAATGTATATGGAAAAATAAAACAAGTAAAATAGTTCACAGAATATGGCAATAAGCACGCAAGCAAAAATCAAACAAACTCAACTAGTTAATTCCCCGGCAACGGCGCCAAAAATTTGATGTCCCCAAGAATAGATGTCACAAATGTGGGTCTCAAATTTAAATATTTCTACTGGAAACCCTAGCTCACAAATTAAATGTAGTAAAGGGGTCACAGGTCGTATTTTTTTCAAAGACTAGTTCAGGATATTTGATCTAAGCTCGAATTTATGTGTCGTCAAATATTTTTGGGTTCCAAGTAAGAACTGGGGTTTTGTTTTGCAATTAAGAATGAAAACATAGTGGAAAGGAAATAGGCTTAACTAGGCGAACTTACTAGGTAATTGCAATTAATGAACTCAACCAATTAGGAAATTAAACAAACCACTGTAAATTTGCAGGATTGGAGATTAAAACTGATATCAAGTGCAATAGTACACTAAAAGTTGTGTCTAACTTCGGAAATTAAGACTCAAAACAAGCTGAATGCGAAAACAGGGCTTAAGCGTAGCAGAAGGTTGTCCGATCGGTGTACAGACCAATCAGTGTCTGAATTTTCACTGATACAGAATGCAGAAACGAAAAACTGATGTTCAGAAACGAAAAACTGATGTTCAGAAACGAAAATTCACAAAAACTAATCATCGATCCCTTCCCTTAGTACAAATCCTTCTTGCTGTCACACAAGAGTCAGCTACGAACCCCTTAGCTTGACAAATCGCTAGAATTTTCGACTCCGCGATCAATTCAGCTCAAAATTTGCTTCCAGCTGAAACATTCATCCGATCTCCTCATACTCAATGTGTGGGATTGCGGTGATGACTTAGGAACGATCAGAGCAATTCAAAGAACCCCTCCGACTTGCTCCGGTGGATGAAGAATGGAGTACAAGGGTGATTCGATTAGGCGAATGGCAGAACTGGTGAAACCCTCACTTAGCTCTTCTCAGCGACGAGTTTGATCTGAAAACCTCACGGAGAAGTAGTCCTGACGATCTAGAACTCAAACCAAGCTCGGAATCAATGTGGTCGCGCGATCGGATGAAGAAAAATAAAGAAGAAAAATAAAGAACATGAAGAACTGCAACTTGCGGCGAAGACGTGACGACGCTGATCGGGGAGAAGAACTAAGTTTAAATACTTAGCAACGGACGGCCGAGATTGTTTAGGACTCATCCAACGGTTGAATCTTATCCGATCTGAGTCAAACCCTCCAGATCTCAATCAAGGGTAAGGATCTACCTCTCAGTAACTCGCATCTTCCAGATTTACAACGGATGACTCAGATCTACCTGATCTTTGAATGGACGGTCTAGATCTTCTTGAGCTTGATCCAACGGCTGAATGATCTCTGATTTGGATGAAACCTTCAGATCTTGATCTGAGTTCATGATTAGCCTTATCCTTAGTTCAGATTGATCAACAGTTCACAGATGGCTCAGATCTAGCCGTTCCTGAATCGGACGGCCCATATTAATTCGATGCTTGATCACTCGATCCGGATCCAATTCTGACTCAAGTTTTGACCCAGTATGGTCTAGGCCCATGATCCTTCAAAGCCTACAAAAATAGATTCATAATTTAGTGCCAAAATATTTCAAATATATAAGATTTGCAATAAAGCCCAAAATAAAATTAATTCATGGAACCTAGGGTAAATTCAAGATTAAGCATGTAAAATATGGATCAAACATGGATTTTAGAGCCTAAAATAATCAACAAAATAGTAGTTATTAGGCCCACATTGTCATTCCTTCTCCCTTTATGACTTGTCAGGTCGTAGGAATCGAAACATTCGTTCCTCGGTTTGAGGCGGTCGTTTGAGTCAATCCAAGAGTTTATACAAGTTCCGAGGCCCTGTAGTGATGGTTGTCCTTCACCCATTAAGGGCGCATGGGTATATTAATAGCAAGAGATTTTTCTTGCAAATGGATTGTCGCCACGTGGCAGAGTCCTTTTTACGCAATCTCCCTTCGATACGCTTAGTCGAGTCATACCAACCGACGACTATAATAAACTACGATGCCTCGAGATTTGTGATTATCTATCATTCACGCGTCGCACATCTATTCTTTCGCACTGTAGCTGCTCCTTCCTTATAAAAGGGGAGGCGGAGGGGCCTTCCATCTTCTTGCACTGCCGACTATCAGGGTTTGTGTCTTCTGCCTTTGCTTGCTAGAACTTCTCTTTCTAGTGTAAGTCCTATCTGCCTCCATCTTCTTCTTCGATCCCCTTCTTTTCATTAAGATCATGGGCATGAATGGGAAGGGAAAGAAAGGTCAGAGAAAGAAGGAGAAACCTGAAGGGGAGGAGACTTATCATCCGGAGTGGTACAAGACCACTTCATCAAAGGTTAAACCTAGTACCTTGAGAGTCATTTGTGAGACCTATGATATCCCGGCAGAGTTAGAAGTCAGGGTTCATAGGATCGACCAATCTCCCATAGAATCCCCCTTAGGGTTTTACACTTTCTTCGTAGGCTAGGTAGAGTTCGACCTCCATTTTTCAATCCCTCCTTTTTTCATGATCATCTCCAAATATTTCGATGTTCCCCCCAAACGTCTTCGCTCAGATGGGCACGGCATTTATTTTATTTAAACGGTTCGACATAACCCCCCCCCCGTTCCTTTTGTTACTTCTTGCTTCCCAACCTAGCATGTAGGGGACCCTTTAGTTTTATTGCTCGTCCCGACCATAAATTTATAGGCGGCCTCCCTTCTTCCCATAAGGGGTGGAAAGAGTGCTTCTTCTTTATCCAACTTTCCAAGCGCCCCTTCTGCTCGACTTGCTGGTGAGAAGTTTTACCCTCTCCTCTGGATTTGGGTGACTTCCAGCAAGATCAGGGGTATTAACGAGCTAGAAGCATCTTGGCCAGAATGCAGTTCTACATCCCTAACTTGGTTCACTGTGAAGAGCTCCTATATTGGGTTGGGATTAGCCCCAAAGTCACCAACCTTGACCACGACCTCAGTAAGTCCACTGTTTCATTAAATGTTTATCTATTTTAACTGATGTTCTGTTGTTTGTGTGTTGCAAAAAACATCATACTCTCCCGGGCTATGAGCAAGCTTCTCAAGTGGGAGCTTGCAGATGAGAGGGCCCTCGCTCCGCCTTCAGCTCCTACGGTCCCAGCGGTCGAGCCTTCCGAGGATTCCAACCAAACTCAGTGCCAGGAGCCTCCTGCCCCCAAGCTGCCTATCGCCTAGCAAGTCGATCCTTCCTGTACCTCCGCTAGAGCAGAAGACGATGAGGAACCACCACCCCGGGTTCCTGTGCCTGTGCCAAAGCCGGCTGAAAATGTGAGTCCCCGCCCTTCCGATCAAAGACGACTTAACCTGCCTGATGAGGAGGAAGAAGAGAGCGAGATACGGGCCTCTCTTCAGAATCATTTGGCTCCTCTCTATCCCCCCCCCCAAGAGGAGAACCTGTTCGGCCCAGCTTTCTCCCTCTACTCATGATGAAGAGGAGGACACTATTCCCCTCTCCAAACATTACCAGAGAGTAGCGCCTGCCGTTGTACAGCTCGGGGATGAGGTTGAGCGTTTTGTTAGGGAGGTTCGCACTCTTCCTCCCTCGCCCAAAGTTCCCGATTCCCATGGTAGTCCCAAGGGCAAAAGGGCAAGGCCGGAGGAGCCAGAATTCACAAGTGCTCATCTGCGTCGGAAGGTATAGGCAACTGAGAGGGCTGCTACATTGGGACCCCAACACGTGCATTTTAAAGAGTGGTCACAGGAGGATCACCCTTCCGAGGAGGCATCTTCCAGCACTGACGACGGTGCTCCAGGCCCCTCTGTCGTACCCTTCTCGGTGTCGCATCTCCTGCGCCTCGCCCCCCGCCGCTCCAGAGCTACTTCCGGTATGCCATCTCCTAGGAGCCAGGGGGCCATGAGGGAATGGACCGAAGAACACCTCGCTTCCCTCAGAGGGATGACTTCGGGTGGGGTGATCTCCAACCTATATGAGTCACTTTTGAAGGTACAATTTTCTTTACTCGTTCTTGTTATCTTTATTCTCGTCTTTGACCCTTATTGTTTCTTGTGACAAGTTACTTCTGAGTGCCTTCTTTTGGACCGTCGGATGCTTCTTGTGCAGGAAACGGAAGTCTTGCATCAGCAAGTGGTGGGACTTAAGGCGAAAATTAATCGGGCTGGTGAGGAAGGCCGGATACAGGTGGACGTTAGCAGAGACCTACGAGTCAAATTGGGCCACTGCTTAGATACCCTCTTGGCCTCCGTGTCATCTCTATATGGCTCCCAACATCGGGAACGTCTTCTGTCGAAGAGAGCGATAGCTCTCTCAGCAGAAGTGAGTCAACTAACTCAAGAGAGGGGATGACTTCAAGCTCGGAAGACAAAGCTGTTAGAAGACGTCCACCTCTTGGAGTCGTCGACCGAGGCACTTATTGGTTGGATAAAGAGCAGGTTGACCAGCTAGCTACAAAGGAAACAGAGATTCACGTTGTTGTTGCTTATGTCTCCGACTTACAGGAGAACCTTGCTTGCACCAAGTCCCGCCTCTCAACCACCGAAGAGCAGCTTAAGGAGGCACTGGCAGCTTGAGCAAACTGATCGAGATCGAATCCTTAAAGAATTGGAAAATTACAAAGCTGGTGAGGAGTCCCGAAAGTCGGAGGCGGAGGCGGCATTTAAGGACAAATTCTTCCAATCTGAGGAGTTTGGCGATATTCTGGTCAGTCAGGTGTTGAGGCACCTCAAGCAGGGCTTTAATGGAGCTATCCAACAACTTCGGCGAGCCAATGCCCTGATGTCGGATGTTGACCTGGGCTTCCTCAGTGTCGATCGAGTCTAGGAGGAGCTTTCAGCAGAGGAGAAGGAGTTGTAGTTTTTGTGTGTGTGCGTGTGTGCGCGTGCACCAGGAGGCCTTCGAGTATGTAAAACTAGCTCTTTGGAATGAAATAACCTTATTTTTTGCATCTTGCTCTGCCGCCTAAGATTTGTGGAGTGTATTACATGTTATATTTCGCCTCGCCTTTCTTGTAAAATTCCTCCCACACTGGTAGGAACAGATCTTGGCTTCACCTGATTAAGCGAAGATCTCACCATGTACCACTGCCCGGACCTTCCGCGAGACTCCTAGTTGCTCATCACTGCCCAGCCGGACATCCTCAGAATCTCGGCCAGGCCTACGCATCTTGTGCATTCTCGACGCCACAAGGCAGTAGGAACTCGGGTTGCTCCCGGCTGGGCATCCTCATCACCTCGACTAGGTATACACATCTTGGGTATCCTCGGCACTACAAGATGGTAGTACTCGGGATGCTCCCAGCTAACATCCTGAGTACCTCGGCCAAGTCTACACATCTTGGGCATCCTCGGTACCACAAGATGGTAGGAACTCGGGCTGCTCCTAGCCGGGCATCCCCAGCACCTCAGCCAGGTCTACACATTTTAGGCATCCTCGACATCACAAGATGGTAGGAACTCAGGCTGCTCCTGGTCGGGCATCCTCTGTTGGGATCTCCTGGCGACATAAACAAAAAAAAACGCAGCGAAAACAAGATCCCTCGAGCGATCCATGCGAAAGAAAACTCGTACGAGATTCATCTATCTAATAGAGCTATCTATGTGTATACCTTTGAAGCGTGCCCTTGCGCTTATCCCGCTCGTCCAAGCTTTGCCGGACCTCTTGCACGTTCAAATGTCCGTGCCTCTATGCGTATCCACACGAACACGATCTCTCAACTTTGGAGAAGAACTACCTTAGTTGTGCTAGCAACTTGAGGTAGTTCACAAAACACCAAGAACCCTAAAGAAGGGGTTTCAACCAAGAGGGAGGAGAGGAGGATGAGAGGAAGGAAAGATGACTTTTATTTTTCATCCAAATGACAAGAAAACCCTTTTATACTCATCCCATAATATGAAGAGTTTTTGTCCCTTTAGCTTCCCTTCATTAAAGCCAATAAAGAGCACATCTTCTCATGTGACTCTTCAACTACTCTCCATTCAATAAAGAGAATCTTTTCATCCTCCACTATCATTAATTTATTAAACATTTTAATTAATTATTATCTCATCCAAATGTGGTAGAGTCTAATCTAAATGAGTCTAACTCAAATTAGACCTCAATCCCATAATCCAATTAGATTCACTTGAGTCTAACTCAATCAATCCAATTCGGATCAAATCTTAGTCAAACTGAGATCAATTAATCTCCAAAGCATCGTGTCCTTAGTGTGTGACCCAATAAGTTCTTATAACGTTGGCAATGTGTCTAAACCGCTTTAGACACATAAGCAATGAGCGGCATCTAGCAATGCATTATTGCTACCCAAGTAACAAGAAAGTCGAGATCCGACTTAACCTTCGTGATTATGACAATGTATGACCTTGTCTTTCTATCCTTGATATCTAGATTGACCAATGAGGCATAGATTGTGTCATCCTCGATCAATCTTTGTGTTTCTTGATCCTCAAGTAGAATCACTCAAACAAATGAGCTCAATATCTCATATTGACTCATTTGAGCATGACCATGCGTTTTAGCAGTCCTACTGGATCAAGGGGCCCACAGATATCACTCCCGTCATATAGGAGGGATAAATCCCATCTACATCACTCACATCCCTCCGCACAATTCATTATATACCCAGTGATCGTCTTTATAGTCCACCCTGTTACGGGTGACGTTTGACGATACCAAAATACATAACTCCTCGTGTAGGGAATCGTAGTGACTTCAGGTCTAAGGACTATTCACACCAATAGTCACATGAGAAAGTTTATGACACTCATATGACAATCTATGAAATTTTCTCATGGCGGGTCAATTCAGTACACATTCTCTAATGTATACCCATGTGTCAACTTGTTATCACATATCCATGACTTGTGAGCTCAAGTCATCAATTGACCTACATGCTAGTCTCCATGCATTAATATTGTCCTTGAATATTAATGCTTGACTAGGAATGGTTTAGTGTATTGTTCTCTACATTATCTCACTATCGATTCACCTAATCGATATGATGTAGATAAGAATCTACTACCCAAGGACATTATTATACTTAGTTATTTGGCACAAGTATAAAGTAAGTATAATAACAAAATATGTCTTTATTAATGATAGAATATGATACAAAAGGTCCCTAGTCAATCATCACATAATTGGCTCTAGGGCTCATTCTAACATTCTCAGCACCTCGGCCAGGTCTATACATCTTGGGCATTTTCGACATCACAAGATGGTTGAAACTCGGGTTACTCCCGGCCGAGCATTCTTAGCACTTCGGCTAGGTCTACACATCTTGGGCATCCTCGATACCACAAGATGGTAGGAACTTAGGCTTTACACTTTCATTTAGCCTTGGTGAGACATTTGCCTCTGTTTCCTTGATTATTTAAGCTTCAAAAAAATACAAATATGTTTATAAATACACGTACAAATCAACCGGATCACCGAGTGCGGTAAGGCTGGAGGTGACTTGCATTCCATGGTCTCTCCAGTCTTTTGTCGTCAGCATCTTGTAAATAATAACTGCCTCCCACAAGCTTTTTGACGATCAGGTAAGGTCCACTCCATTAAGGCTCGAGCTTTCCAACGTCGCCGACTGATTTGGTCCTTTTCCAGACCTGGTCTCTGACCTGGAATGTTCAGGTGATCACTCGGCGATTGTAGACTTGTTTCATGCGTTGGCGGTACGCAGCTAGTCGGGTAGCTGCCTTGTCTCGCACCTCCATCATCGGGTCTAGATCGAGTAGTCGCTCGTGGTCGTTATTCTCCTTGCTGTAAAGTTGTCGTCGGGTTGATTCATCGCCGACCTCCACAGGAACTACCGCCTCCGCTCCGTAGACCAGATTGAAAGGACTCTGTCGCGTCCCTTCTTTTGGAGTGGTACGATACGACTATAGATACTCGGGAGTTCTTTGACCCAACTATCACTGACATGATCTAGCTTTATCTTTGGCCCCCTAATGATTTCCTGGTTGTCAACTTCAGCCTGGCCATTACCCTGTGGATGAGCGACTAAGGTGAAGGCTTGGCGAATACCGATCCCTTCACACCACTCTCTGAGTTTATGCCCCGCGAACTATCAGTCGTTATCTGATACCAATTTATGAGGAGTTCCGTACTGCAAACTATGTCTTTCTATAGGATTTTCATTATGACAGCCTCCGTGATTTTGGCGAGTGGCTCAACCTCGACCCATTTGGAAAAGTAGTCCACCAATACTAATAAGAATTTCTTCTATTGAGGTTCAGTTGAGAAAGGACCCACTATATCCATTCCCTACTGGTCAAAGGGACATGATACAATAGAAACTCATAGTAGTTCGACGGGGCGATGAATAATATGTTGATGCTTTTGACAGACTTCAAATCCGGCGATAAATTTGTTAGCATCTGCTTGTAGCATGGGCCAAAAGTATCCGACCAGAATAATCTTTCTAGCCATTGACCACCCATCTATGTGACTCCCGTATATGCCCTCATGTATCTCCCGCATGATGTATTCGACATCTCCGGGGCTGACACATTTGAACAATGGTCGGGCGAACGCTCGTTTATATAAGTGCTCTCTGATCAGTGTGAACCTGAAGGCTCTACGAAGGAAAAGTCAGACTTGTTCACCGCCCGCTGGTACTGTTCCGTTGCGTAAAAACTCCACATAGGGTTCCCTCTAATGTGGTAATGCAACCTCCTCAGCTTCGTCCTCGATCTAGGCCACGACCTCTTCTTGAGTGATAGGCTCTTCCAGCGCCCACAGCGCAAGGGAGCTCACAAATTTGGCCAGTTCATCTTCCTTGATATTATTAGCTCGGGATATTTTATGTAGAGTGACTTCAGAAAAGGAGGATTTCAATTGTCCGTATAAAGTTACATACCTTTGCAGGCGTCCATTCTGGACCTCAAAATCTCCTTTTAGCTGCTGCGCCACGAGTTGAGAGTCTAAATATAACATAACTAGACTAGCCCCGACTTGCTGGCGGCTTGTAGCCCCGCTAGTATTGCCTCATACTCGGCTTCATTGTTGGCGGTTCGGAAGCTAAGTCGGATGAATAACTATAGTACATCTCCCCTAGGGGAAATCATCAGAACTCCAACTCCACTAGACTTGTGATTAGATGAACCATCAACGTAAATCTTCCATTTGTCTCTTGCTTCTGGTATTGGGACTGCCTCGAGCATGAAGTCGGCTAGAGCTTGAGCCTTGATAGCCATTCGAGGATGATATTCAATTCCGTATTCGCTCAACTCTGCAATCCACTTGATTAATCGTCTAGCAGCCTCCAGATTTGTGAGGACGCACCCAAGTGGACTGTTAGTGAGTACCACAATGGGATGCACCAAGAAGTATGGTCTCAGCCTTCGGGCCGTCAATACTAATGCGTATGCCAATTTCTCTAGAGTATTATACTGAGTTTCTGCTTCTTTAAGGAGATGACCAAAGAAATAAATAGGGCATTAAGTGTTACCTTCCTCGCGAATAAGCACAGAGCCTACAGCTTATTCAGCTATAGATAAATAGACAAAAAGGGTCTCCCCTCCCAGCAACTTGTACAGTATAGGGAGTTCAGATAGATATATTTTTAAGTCTGTAAAGGTCACATTGGTCATCCCATTTGAACTTTACTGCTTTCCTCAAAATTTTGAAGAAGGGCAGAATTTTGTCAGCAAACCGAGATATGAATCGGGATAAGGTTGTAATCCTCCCATTAAGCCGTTGTACTTCTTTGAACCTACTCGGAGATGGCATGTTAAGAATAGCTTGTACCTTCTCAGTATTTGCCTCGATTCCTCCTTCCGTTACCATGTATCTGAGGAACCGCCCACTTTTCACTCCGAACAAACACTTAGCGTGGTTCAACTTTAATCTATTAGCCCTCAAGGTGACGAATGTCTTCTCCAGATTGACAATCATGCCCTTCTCCTTGTCTGTCTTGACCAAGATGCCATCCACATAAATTTTATTATTTCGCTCAATCTAGTGCCAGAATACCTTATCCATTATACGCTAATAGGTCGCTCTCGCATTACGCAACCCGAATGACATAACATTATAACAGTAAGCGTCATCCACCGTTACAAAGCTTACTTTCTCTTGGTCTTTTCGAGAGAGAGGAACCTGATGGTATCCCTGATATGCATCTAACATAAAAATAAATTCACAACTGGAAGTTGAGTTTACTAGCTGATCAATGCGAGACAAAGGGTAACAGTCTTTAAGGCAGACTTTATTCAAGTCACGAAAATCAATACAAACCCGTCATTTACCCCCTGGCTTAGGGACTAATACAACATTCGCCAGCCATGTAGGGAATTGGACTTCTCTAATATGTCCGACCTTTAATAATTTTTCCACTTCTTCTCTGATTATTAGGTCTTGCTCTAGAGCAAAGTGTCTTCATCTCTTCTTTACTGGTCGGGCTCCTGGAGTGATGTCTAATCGGTGTGTGGCCAAGGAAGGAGAAACTCTTTTGATTTCTTTGGTGGCCCATGCGAACACATCTCAATGATCCACCAGGCAACTGATCAGCTGACTTCTGAGTTCTAGGTTAAGATCTATAACAATTCTTGTGATTCCTTCGGCCTACTGGGGATGAATCTGTACTTCCTCACTCTTGACCTCCTCGCGTTCCTCTTTGGCCCCTTCTCCTACTCGGGGATCGATCAAATCAATCTGCAAGGTCTCGTGAGTCTTCAGGTTCTTGCGAGATTCCGTCCTAACTTCCCTACTGTAACATCGCCAGGAGGATAATTGGTCTTCTTTAACTTCAACCACTTGCTCTCCCACCGAGAATTTAATCTTATGGTGATAGACTGAGACCACTGTCTGGAATAAGATGAGTGCTGATCTTCCCAGAATGACATTGTATGATGATGGGGCATGTACTATCATGAAAGGAGTTCTCCTTGTTCTCTGTAAGGTGTCATCCCCCAGCGACAGAGAAAATGAGATCTGTCCTATCGGTTATCCTCGATAACCAATGAAATTGAAGAGTGGCGTAGAGACAGGGTGTAGTTCATCTTCATCAACTTGCATCTGGTCCAGCGTCACCTTTTACAGGATGTTAACAAAGCTATCTGTATCCATGAATATGCATTTAACCTCATAATTGGCTATACGGTCGAGAATTACCAATGCATCTTCATGAGGGGCTTCAACATCCTCCAAGTCATCGGATCTGAAGGGAATGATAGGGCCCTAGCACTTCTCCTTACTCGTCCCAATGGATAGCTTTCCAACCTACGGGTATGAGCCTTTCTTGCCCAATGGGAATCTCCTTCGGTTGGGCCTCCTGAGATCACCCCCACATGGCCCGATGGAGGTCCCCAAGCCAGAGCCTTGCCTTTCTCGAGATTTCGTTCCGGGGAGACAGACCGGTGAGATACCATCTCCCGGCTTCTTCCTTTCGAGAGCGATCGAGACCAGCACCTGAATCTATCCTTCCCTAGCTGCCGTCGATGAGGAGAAGGGCTGCAGCGAAGAGACCTTCGTCTATACCTCGAATTGTTCCACTTTTTCGTTGTTTAGCGTCTACATCCTTGGATCTCCTCTTCCTCAGAGTGTAACATTCCTTCGTGGAGTGTGTGGTACTGCCATGAAAGTCACAGTACTTCTCCAACGGTGCAGGTCCTTCAGTGTCTACCATCTCCACTAACTTCTTTTTGTCGTTCCAGTAATCCTTACCAGAGCGAGGATCCTTTGCTCGGGCAGGAGTTGGTGGTTCTCTCCTCTCGGATCGTACCGAGATTTGGACAGGGACTCCTATTGAATCTTTTCGACGAGTGGTACTACACCTCGTCTACATTAACATGCTTGACCGACCACCCCAATAAATCATCGAAGCTGGCTGGTGGTTTCTTCACCAGCGATCGGAAGAAATTTCCTTTGGAAAGCGCTTTCGTGAAAACGCTGATTAGGATCTCTGAGGTGGCACTCGTCACATCCTGCGACACCCAATTGGATCGTTGGATGTAATCCTTCAACGACTCCTTGCTTTTTTGCTTTAGGGCAAAATGATTTAATGTTGTCTTTTGGTATCGCCGGATGCTGGCGAAGTGATGTAGGAAGACAGTTTTAAACTCCAGAAAGGAGTTTATTGAGTTTTGAGGCAGCCTCTGAAATCATCTTTGTGCGGCTCCCGATAGCGTGTTCAGAAACACCCGATACTTCACACCATCTGTGTATTGGTGTAATAGGGCCACGTTTTCAAACTTGTAGATATGGTCTTTTGGATCCATTTTTTCATCATTATCAGCAAGTCTCGAACTACGAAATTGCTTAGGCATGGGATCTGTTATGATATCCTAGGAGAAAGGCGTAGACGTGGACTTCAAGAGGATCCTGACAGGTTCACTCTTCCCCTGCCCTTCTTCATGCAACAAAACGCTGGAGGCGGTGGAATGCGCCTTCTCCATCTCTCCTGTAAAGTCTTGCCTGGGCCCAAGGGCTATCTTTGTCGCCGCTCCCGACGTTGAGACGGATCTTTGGTTTCGATTGTGCGAAGCAGAAATAAATAAATGATTAACGATATTAGGTAACTTCGAACCGGACGATCGGTTCGGTCTCATAGAAATTTTTCATCGGTCGCTAGGGCAAATCAAAAAGCGCTCACGGTGGACGGTCCAAAAACTTAACGTCTCAGGATTCACGTCCCATTTGAAAAAAAAAAAATTCTTACAAAATACGCCTTAGCTGGGGAGCGAACTGCAGATGAGTAAGATGATAACTAGTCGTCCTTTCACTACATCATTGCCTCGAGGATATATTTAGATGACTAATAAAAATGATTAACAAGATTTTTTCAATTTCGGACGACCAATCCGACCCATGGAAGTTTTTTACCGGCTGCTAAGATAAGTCGTGATGTGCTCACGATGGACAATTCAAAAACCCAGTGTCTCAATATTCACACCGGGCATAGTTGGGGATCGAATGATAAATATCTAGTATGATAATTAATTTCTCTTCCGCTGCACCATAACCTAGTAACACTTGCTAATAGAATCTATCAGTCTCTTAATCACATAAATTTTCTTCACCTATTGTATGAATCTATCACATATTTCATATATATCTGAATGAACGAAGCCTTTAAATACAATTTGTTCCTTAAATTATATGCACATCTATCCATATATATCTATGTTTTATTTTTTTTAAAGGATTTCATCTGTAAGCACTTATTGTTATTATTATTTTTTTAAAATTTGTTTTATTTCTATAACACGGGATGCTTATAAATATGTGCGCAACTATTAATTTCTTCTTATTTTACATATGACATATTAATTAAGTAATATGAAATCATATATAGTTCTATAAATCTTGATTTTAATTTATCAAGAAATTAAATAATAGCTAGCTGTAGCCACTTTTAAAAAGTTTTTTTAAGAAATAATCTAAAAAATATATTGCAAGTTTAGTTTCCATATGTTTGAATTATTGAACCAGCACAATTGTGTTCTTTCCTTGGATAAAAAACAAAAAAACAAAAAATTGTCTTTTCTTGAGAAAGGATTTTGAGTGATTTCCTGATATTTAAATGGTAATTTGTTTATAAAGGAAAATTTTCTGTAGTTGATCCTTTTGTATGCAGTGTCTTTAGAAATATATCACTAATTTTCATTAAGAAATATGTTAATTGATTCTCTTTTTTAAATATATTATATATGTGACGAGTATATACTTTTGATTTCTTAATCAATATAAAAATATAACAAGTTTTTAATGTCTTTTTTTCACATAACAATATTTGTCATCTTTATTAAATCCTTTGATGATTAAGCACGTCATGTTAATAATTTTTACTAATTAAAATAATTAAATTGTCTTAAATTTTTAACAAAATATGAAGTTGTCAAATCAATATAGGTGAGAGGTAGTATTTATCAAAATGTGATATTCAATGTGTTAAATTGGAATATGACATATTTATCAAAATAAATAAATAAATAAAATATGTGATGGATTTATTAAAAATAAAAAATATCCTTCCCTATCATTATACAGATTCTTATATAATTAGCTGAATCATAAATCCTAGCAATTTTTTTATATTAATAGAAGTTGTAAGAAATTCCAATACATTTGACAACCACCATATCTTATGATAGTTGATAAATCCTGCCCCGCGGACCAGAACAGATGGTTAATATAGTAATGCTGTCAAAGATAGTCGATAAATCCTGCAATGAGAGATTGCATGGATTTGCTATCATAACTCTAAACATTCAAAATGAAGCACCTTTGATCACTTGAAGTTGATCTAAACCTGATACAAGACCTGGCACATAATCAGATCCTCAAACAGTTAGCTCAAGGAAGGGCACGTTCAAGCCCCCATGATCTGAATACTACTAAGCGAGCAGGCGAGCCTGGCTTGGTCCCCAATTTCAGCCTTGACTAGCTTCGTTCGGTTAGTGTCAGCTCCCGGCGTGTTGGCACGGGAGGGTCTGTGTTTCAGGAGTTCTGCACGTTCCAGGCCTAGAGCTTGTTGCTTCATGTAGTTGTAGAGTTCTTGGTGGAAGGAATGGTCCAAGGAGTAGCAGTCTTGAGATGCAGCTGTCTTGTAACATTCTGTTCGACAGAAATGAGGAAGAGAATTGTAGTCCATTACCTACATATCAGATTTTAAAAACTGTCATCGATGGAGAAAATGTATCTAACTTAAATTCTTGGCACATTATGAAGAAACTTAACTGATTCTTACCTTCAACAATTCGATCTCTGCCACAGCCTTGGAGTACTTGTACCTTCCTTCTTGTCCTTTCTTGTAAGAGTGGCTTCACCACCTGAAAAACAAAGGTAGTGAATGAACAGATTCACTTTATTGCTTAACAAATTTGTCTTGCTAATAAGAAATGTCTCAAGGAGAATAAACTTTCTCTACAGTTCTACCTTCCAACAAGCTGAGAAAACGTATGGGGCATTAACTACATAATAAGTTTGTGTCTTCTCGGGATAATTTAGATCATCAATGGTAGCTATGAGGGTCAGTAACTGCATAAATACACAAAACAAAACATAATTTTAGATACAGCATATGAATCGATAATATAAAAAAATTATATGATGTAAAAAAAAGGTCAAAATACACTTCGATAAAGCATAAGGGAATAAGTTCAATGAATGCGAACAGTTAATACTGCTGGCCCAGCACTGAACAATTTAGAAAATAAAAGCAAATTAGTTGTGACTGATGCCTACAAGTGGCATTCACAGACGAAACCGATGGTACATCCACTCATCAGTTATCTCTAAATTAGTATATCAAAAAGAAGTCTTGACATTTTTCTTTGTTCGCCTCATTTGGAGCAAAATGGGATCACTTTTCCTGTGCAGAATAAAACTTTTTGGATAAAAAGATCTACCTACCTACGAAAAAACTTTAAAAACATATCGAGAGAAATAAGATGTGGGTTAATCGGGGCAATTTATAGACATATTGGACTTAAATGAGTGAACAACTACTAACCTGTGTTTAAATATTTTCTCAATTGGTGGGTTGTCATAATTAGTATAGCAAAGTTTCTAGGCCTAGGCATAAGGAGGTACTGGAAGAGTTGTCTTTGAGGCACTGCCAAAAATTGTAAATCAACCTTTTTCACTTTACTTCTCAAGAAAATAGCACCAATATGTAATCTTTACTTGAAAAAAAATCACTTGCACGTAATTACCAATACTTTAGCTCATGTTTAGATTACAACTTCCTTAAGTTCTATAGACTAATTCCAATTACGTATCAAATAAAAGTAAAATTCAAACTGTCAGTAGAACAAAACAAAACCCTTTAGCCAGCATGCAAAGTTTGAGAGGTTCAATATGGGAATTCAATTTTATATTCATATGATACGCCAATGTTTTTGTTTTTGTTTCCATTGAGGCCATTGGAATTGTACCTTTATGTGGCTTAATGAGGAAAGCTTCAGTCCAGTCATGTCGAGAACCTTGATGCATGTCCCAATATAACGGTGGTATTTCTTGGTTGCAGCAGGCTACAAGAAGAGTAAACGAAATTGAAAAAAGAACTGCACCAACTTCCAGCTTTCATTTGAGATTGGCTACTCACCAATATTACTCGATCACGGTATTCATTTATTTGAATATGCGACTGCACATAATAATTTACCTAAATGAAAGAAATACAAATTAATAATCACCATGGAGTTATCATACGTCATAGATTTCCAAAATTTATTTAAAAACACAGCTACTGCAAATAAGTGTTGATGGGGTTTCATGTTCTTGACATTGGTTGATGTATTTTAATAGTATGAAGACTCATTGACTTGTCACGCATGGATTGGCATTGAAGCCCATTCCCATTCAAAGGTTTGACATTGTAGATTGTCAATTACCAATTTTGTTGGGTACGACAATGATATTAATGATTTGTTCTGCCTATATGTTTTCACATTTGTTTCTGTTTCTACTTAATTTTAATTGTGCTTTGATAAGATATGCTTATTTGTCCACAGAAAAAAGACCATTATAAGAATAATCCAATCAGGCACCATGTTTCTTAGTGTAAAGCTGTTGGAAGGTGGACTAATTGACAAACTGCCTGCCTACTCGAAACTGCTTAAATGTATGTGACAATTATCTGAAAATAATACAAAATGGAAATTTCTAAACTTAAAGAATCTGCAAAGATGAACAGGTCAACCTGATCAGCTACGTTGAATTATTTTGCATTTGAATTTGAATTTCTCAGACATCCCAAGACACTACTATATTTAAGTTTGCAAAGAAATATTTGTATACCAAAAAAAACAATTTTGATGAATCTTACAGATGCTTTATCAAAAGTGCTGAGTCCGGCACCAATTGCAAAAACAGGAAGGCCCTGGAATTGAATGAGTAAAATAAATCTCATGGCAAAAGAACAGAAATGTCTGAGCCCGAACCAAGTTAAACAAAGAATAACATGATTAAAGAGCACTTGATACAGAATAATATATTGATACTGATAGACAAAGTTTGACCTTGAAAAACAAACATATAATACCTCCTTTGAGTATCCTGACAATCCTAGAAGTTGCGAGTCACGAACTCCCCTATACAATTCTGAGGGAATTATAGGTTTCTACACTTGCAACAAAATTAGATCAGAACATAACATAGTCAGATAAATAGATTGATCAATATATAAAATTAAAATCTCAATGACATGATTAGCTTCTTTTTCTTATTTCTTATATATAACTATTACGTCAGAAACAATAGACAGGCATTGTTGGCACTATTTTCAACAATTTATCTTACAAAATCAAAGATGAATTAGAATGCAGATACAATTGATTGCCATTGGCTTTCAATATTAACTTTTCCTAGTAGTATATTAAATCCACTCAATTCAGAAATTCTCTTGTGAAGGATTGCATGTGAAAACTGTAACAAGTGAAACAGAACTGTAAGTAAATAGAATAGGTACTCTAACAAATGACAGACAAAATAGATGTGTAACTAAAAATGGTTTAAAAAGAACCAAAATTATTATGCATATACTATATGTTATACTCATAAATGATGGACTACACATCAGTGCGAACAATGCAATTCAAAAAAAAAAATTATGAGAATACAAGGTAACTACTCACTGTTAAAATGTCATCTATGTGATTTTCAGTCCTCCAGTTTAAGCAATCTACAAGCTGTGGCAAAAAGATTACAATTATTATCACGGACTGAAAGAAAAGAGAAGCAACAGTCTTAGGTTATATAGAGATACCATCTTATGTGCTTTGGCAACATTCCATTCTCTAGCATTAAGAAAGCGCACCAATGTTGCTGTTGGATAGCCCTGATGCATATTCTGAAAAATAAATAAAAAGACATGAAGCCATGATTCATATAATTAAATCATAGTAAGGTTTGACGAAATCAACAAAAGAGATGAATTTTAACAGATTTCAGAAATCTCAGCTTGGAACTAATTGGTTGGTCAATTATGGTACCAAAACTCTTGAACACTCAAAAGGGGAAAACAATGTTCAAGTACGTATATATTTATCATCCACAAGATCTGTAGCAAGTGGATAGGATGACCATTCTGTTGCTAGAGAAATGAAGCCACATGCATAAAAAAAAAAAAATCTACCACTGAATATAAGTCTTTGACTATTTATTTTACTGTATCGATGGAATATATACCTGTCCGACCCCTAGGAAGAAAATGACAAAGTGGCAGAAAAATCACAGAAATTTGTTTTAATTTTAAAGAACCGGTAATGCACAAATTGATATCAGTATTCTAGTGCCTTTGAGAATATATATATATATATATATATATATATATATATAACGAGTAACCAAACCATATACAGTTAAAATCTCAGTAGATTGGGATGAAGAAAAGGCTACAATGGTGAAGCACAAGATCTCGTACTCTGTGTATGAGAACTCTGATTAGAAACACGCTCATATATTACTCAAAAAGCACACAGAAGAATTTCTGACCTATGCTACAGTCAGAAGTAGAAGCACATTTTCTTCCTCTAGTTTTAAATTCAGGGGATCTGTAACATTCATGAAACACAAATACCTACTACTATATAAAGTTCAAAACTTTATGCTACAGGACTACTGCAAACAAGAAAATCATTTAGATGAACAGATATCAACAAAGCATTCTGGAAAAACAGTTCAAAAAAATCCAAGTTTTAACACAGGAAAGATTGACTTTTTATTTTGAAAAAAAAAAAACTTAAAAACGAAAAGTAAAAGGCTACCGCAGGTACCAATCAGATCTACGAATCCAGAGACTCATTACCTGAAATGTACGCTTCAGGGTTTCGTCCGCTACAAGAATGAAGCCAAATATGCGAGGTTCATCATCGAAAAAGGGTCAGTTCCAAAATCCAGAAACTAGGTAGTTAATCAAATCAAACTAGTGGAGAAACAAGCAAAATGCGAGGCAAGAGGGACCTCGGTCCAAGAGAACGGAGAGCTGCTTGACGGCGTCCTGGGAGGCGACAGCCATTCTTCCGGGCGCCGCCGATCCGGAGGCGAATCCTGAGGTTAGCGAAGAAACTGCGGTTGGAAATGAGGGCGAACGATGCAGCTCGTCCAGGAGAAGAGAAGGCGGAGGCATAACCCGATCGGGTTCGTCAAATCTACCAGCAGCTCTTCCAAGAGACACCTTCGAAGCTCCCTCTCTCTCTCTCCGACTTCGGCTTCGCTTATATAGAAGAACAGACCGGAAAGAGACGGTGAAAAAAAAAGTATTTATTTTTTTTTTTCAAAATTTGGAATATGATATATTTGAAATTTTAATATTTAATTTTTTTTCAAAATTATTTACAAAGTAAAATAAAATTATTAAATTTTGTACTTATATTTTTTAATTTTATTAAAATTATTCCAAACTTATGAAATAGTGTTAGAAAAAAATAATTTAGATATGAGCGTGTCAAGTAAATAGAGAGAGAGAATATGAATGTAGTTTAGTTTAATTGGCAAGAATTTTAAAAGTTATTCTTAAAATTTTAAAAGTTAGTGTGAATTAACATCTACTTATATGCCTCCATTGCGACGGCTAAGAATTCCTGTTTATTAACATGTGTTTCTTTCTAGTCAATAGGCATCTTATCTCACCTTCTTCCTAGCTCAAATATGCTGATGAAGAATGAATATTGATTAATCAAATCAAATATGCTGATGAAGAATGAATGAATGAATAATATAAATCAATTATTCAAAATAGGTTGCATGCTCAGTCATTTTCAAACTCCACAGTCCAGATCAGATGTTTTTATACGACACAAACGTTGAACACCTTCCCTCAAGATAAATAAAGGGCATCAAATTAATAAAAACAATCGATTCATTGTCCTAAACCTTTCACAAAATACACTAATTAGTGCATGGAACAAACAGGCTGCAGGCCACTGCATGCATACAGACAGACCTACAAACAAACTTCAGTTTCAATTTCCTAACCTCAAATATATTTAATTAATTATTCCACCACAAATCAAATGGCATCCAAAGAGATGGATCAATGATACCTTCTTGAACTTGAAAGGGGACTGCTTTTGTAGTACTGTTCCTCTCCCTTTCTGTCAAGTTAATTGATAGCTTAATTAACCACTCAGTGCTTGATGGATTTGTTCCTCGAAGCATGCCATGTAAAGATCTCTTCTGTTTGTGTTACGTTGATTGAGACAGCATGCATTTGCTTGGACAACTCTTTCTGAAAGAAAAATACCTTTTTTCTTCTGACTAATCACTTCCAACTTATAAATTGCCATAGGAAAATTAATCCCCAGAAAGCTTGGTTTTCTTTAATTTGGTTTCTGATGAAACTGAACCCTGCAAGAAGCTCTACTCCACTCAAACAAGAAGAACTTGAGGAGAAATTGAATTGATTCTGCTGTTCTAGTTTTGACTGCAGCGTGCATGTCTAGCTCACTGTCTATTACATGAGAATCCTGAACACAGTGAATACTACTGGATCACCAAGAAACAGAGGACAAATGTCGGCCTACTCCTGCTGATCGATATATCGATAATGCGTAGCTCCATACCGAGAAGCATAGCTCACTGAATGCTGCTTGAGTTGAGTAGGGACCAGGCTGCCATAATCGTGTCACTCCCAGGTCTATCGAATTACAGTACAGCCAAATTACTTATGGAGATCTACTGAGTGATAAGGTTTTCGAGATCTATATCCACTTAGGGATAATATATGTATCCATCCTACTCCAGCATGACTTGTCTGCTAACTTCCAGACCGAGCCATCTTCCTCGATCGCTTCATCTGTCTGTTTGGAGCACCGAAAGCTGGATCCTAACCTACTGACATTAGCTAAGGCTCTTGCTCATGTTTTCGATATAACCCTCAATCTATAGGGGGAGCAAGCATAGGGAAAGTGTGTGCATTGCACATTGCAACTTTCATCTTGCTTAATCTCTAGGTCAACAAAGCCAGCCCCACATCAAGATTGCACAAAACAAATTTCTCATATAATCATCTAGGAAAAGCTAGAAATTAAGACTGCGTTTGGTTTGCGTTTTCCAGCTTGTTTTCCATTTTTATTTTCTGTAGAAAACACGATTTTCTAGAAAACATATTTGGTTTGCATTTTCCAGCTTTGTTTTCTAGAAAAAAACATAACGTTTCCTGGAAAACTAGAGAATGAAATAAAGTCATTTTCTAGAAAACGAGAAAATACGATTTTCTAGAAAATAAAAATGGAAAATGAAACAAACCAAACGCCCCCTAAGGAATTCTTCATTTACTCTTAGCGAATAAATTATGAAGTAAATGGTTAAAATCTACCATATGCATGTGCATCTTCATATGTTAATCATCTTTGTTTAAGTCAGAAACAGTGGATAATAATTAATTAAACAATTTTGTTTTCGTGTCTCACATGGCATGATGGAATCCCTAGCTATAGGATATATAATTAATGGAGATCAAACTGGGAGCCCACCATTGGTTGGTTGATCTCTAATTAATTTAATGTTTTTAATTTGGTCAAAGTATATATTAAGGTTTGATTTCTTTGGATTAATTACTTGGGGATTAGTGGTGGAATTGTGATTAATTAATTGATTTGGGTACCTTATTTTGTGGTTACTACAAGTGTTAGAAAGTGATTGACTATAAATTTGTTTAAATAATTGAGAGATTAAGTGTTAATAAATTTTCAAGATGAAGATAGATAATATTAAACACAAAAAAGAATGAGGAGGGAATTGGGTTTGGAAGTGTGCAATTAGTGTCGGTGCTAACAACATATATCATAAATCATAATCCCCACATCAATTATACACTACACATGGCCCAGGAATTAATGGAATTCATATTTTTTAAAAAATAATTAATAATTGGAGATTACTGATAATGACGTATGGAGATATGTTAGGATGGTAATTAAACTTGATGACCAATGTAAATACCCTAAATTAAGTTAAATGTTTAAATTTGAGGGGACTTAGATTTAAAAGAAATTATAAGTTGCGGGGGTTTTTTTTTTAAAGTATTAATTATAATTAAGGTAGTTTAATATTTTTTTAATTATTAACAAGTTAGCAATGCAGATGACAATTTTAAAAATAAAATAGATTTCTATTTCTTTAAGAAATAAATATTTTTTTGGCAAAAATAAAATTATTTTCTCCATCATAATCAATAACGTGAAAAAAAAACAAATTCTCATGCAAACTTCTCGTCCAACATGCCACGTCATCTCCATCCTCAATCATGCTCCACGTGACATCAAACACTGTCGGTGGCGATCCGCACTCTCTGACTTCGCTGTCGCCTCATCGCAGCCGTCCATCATAGATCTGCTCCGAAGTAAAAAAAAACAGCCGTCAACCAATCAAGTCGGCCCACGTCAGCACCCCGAGAATCTAGTTGGAGTGCCTCAAGATTACGCGGCGCAGATAAATCACGATGCAGGGCATCGGGATTGATTTGCAATCACTCCTCACTCATGCTGCCGCCGCCGCTCCCTCGCTGCCAAGGAATCGCACAAAACCTAGAACATAATCGTAGATTTTAAAAATAAATTTCTCTCATTGCTTGCGTTCGATGCTTACTACAATTTCTAGTTTAATCTAAA
>JAGFNQ010000619.1:350080-431517 GCA_024364735.1 Boesenbergia rotunda
CATCCTTTTCTCCACCTAAAATTTTCGGTATACTATCCAAAAGCGCCAGAATATAGCATAATTGGTGTCTGAGCAGATCTCACAAGCGGCACTTTGCACTGAAGACACAAAATCATGGAGAAATATTCGCTTTGATGCACCATGTGGTCATGGGCGACGATCCAGAAGTAAAGAAAGGCAAACCATCTCCCGATATTTTTCTTGCTGCTGCAAAGAGATTTGAGTAACCTCTGTGCCAATGAGAAACAAGTTGGAACCATTAGCATTGCTAAGTTTGCTGATTGAATTTTATGTGTAACCAGGGAACCATCGATCCAAGTAAGATCCTAGTGTTTGAGGATGCACCAACAGGAGTAGCTGCAGCGAAAAATGCTGGGATGTAAGTGAATGCAAGGGCAACACTCGTTCCCCTCGAATACTTTCTCATCTTCTGTCACGCTACATGCAGGTCTGTTGTTATGGTCCCAGATGCTCAGCTGGATGTTTCACATCAAAAAGAAGCCGACCAGGTTCTCACTTCGCTCTCGGATTTCGATCCGTCGGAGTGGGGATTACCACCATTTGAATCAAGTAACAACTAGCATTCTTTGCCGACGCGCCTAATTACTCGACTCGTGATCCTATTCACTATTGAGTTTTTCTTCTTTTCTTTAATAACCCACTTTTGGATTGGGATCAAATGTTTATCGTATCATTTCGACGAGATATGATAAGACAGCAGTGCAGGATGGCACTCGATTGTGTTGGGGTTTTGCGACTGTACCACTAGTCTCAACAAGATTTCTTTTCGAAGAAGTCATAATGCATCATAATTTATAATCTTTTCGTCCGGAATAAAGCATTATAAAGTCACACTGCGGTGTTGATGCCTGATCCGCCAGCAGCAGTTCCATGATTATGCGTGGCTACAAGATCATTATCATGGACCATGTTGCTCCGTTTGTGGCCAAAGCCGTTTTGTCATCATGTGTTTTCATCAACAAAAATCTGGATTGATTTTGATGAATCGTTCAACATCGAGTTCGATAAAGAGATAGACAACGTTTGTACTTGTAATATTGCCTGCTAAGCTTGATGCCTTGTGTTCCTGTCATGTACATTGCTCGATTGGAATTGGACAAGTGCTCATTATTGGGCATAGAACTATAATTTTTACTTATTGTAGTATTTCATGACATAACTAAAAAATAAAAAATAAAATAAGAGCATTTCACATTTTTGGCGTACATGCAAATTAAACAAACAACAAAGTTAATTAATTCCCAACGGAGGAGCCAAATAAAGACAAAGGCCAATTAATTGATATACACACTTTTTGTGAGGCATGAGTACAATAATTTGCATTGTTTTCCAATTCATTCCCAACTGTTTCACGTACAAGACAAAACTCGCATTGGTCCACCATTATTATGGGTTCACGTGGCTTCCAATGGAACACAATTTCTTTCTTTCTTTCTTTTTTTTTCAAAAAAAAAAAATTGTCAAATCATTTTCTTTATTAGTTTCTTAACAAAGTCTATGTGAGGAATGCTTATAAAGTTACGTATAAGTCATGTAGTTTATGATTGATCATGATCGTCATGCGGCTTATAAAGTTATGTATAATACATAAAGTTGGTAGATAAAGTAAAGAAACAACAATCAAATGATTGCTAAATGCTTAAATTAATCTGTTCATCCACCTCATTTCTAAATTTCAGCAACAAACAAAAATTGGTGGGCTCTTAAATCATGATCACTCAAACCGAATCTTGTTTGGCTTGTGAAAGAAAACAAGACAAGATTAAAGACGTAATTCCTTTGCTCTCGAGTTCAATAATCAAACAACAGAAAAGATTTCCCCCTCCCCAAAACATTTCCCATTGTAATTATCAGCCAGCTAGAACTGTAGTATTTTGGCCATAGTGGCATTTTGGCACATGCATATTGGTGTCCTTGTGCAAAAGTGAAAGGGCTCCATATCCAACTCTTTCTCATTATTGCAGTGGTTTGTTTTTGTTTTTATTTCTTTTAGTTTACAGTTCTTGGAATTTAATTGCAAAATGATCAGCTGTATCTCCACTGACACTACTGCATTAATTAATCATGGAGAATTCAATGATTTTGGCACCCAACTCTTAGCTATAAATTGTGCTTGTATTTGTCTAAGTGTGTCCAAAGAAGCTCAGCTAAATGGGACACACTGCTTCAATGAATCCCATGTGCAGCTTTGCTCTCCTCCAAACTCAATCAATGGCATGAAAACAAGAACTTGAAAACACTCCAATTCCTCTCAAAACACTTTCACTAGTGTTCCACAGTTCCTCTTTGGCATTTATGAGGAATTTTTATACACTACTTTCGGTATTAGAGAGAGAGCATTCAAATAGCTAGGTTAATGAAATCTTAAAGGATATATATTATATATATATATATATATATTGCATATTTTTATGATGAATAATATATATAGGTTTTCTTATATTGAGGCATGGTAGTGTTGACAACTTGGTAGGCATCTATATTGTGTAAACATCACTAACATCGATCATATCTGAATAATTAGCATTTGGTCATTGATTGGAATAAGAATAATTAAGGTCTATAAGTCTAAAATTCAATAGTACGATTGTTGAACTTTAATTTGAGTCCCTACACACAATTGAGTTGAGTTATTGATTAGAAGTGGTTAGGTCTCCTAAAGTGTCATTTGAAAGAGTAATCTTATAGTAAGTAGAGAGAAAATTAATGGAGTCGTAGCTTTCATTGTGATTAGCGTGTGGGGCTTAGAGTAGAAACGTTTTGTGCTTGCGAGGGGCTTGATGAAACCATTTAAAAGAGGTCGAAAGGCATGAGGGTTACCAATCCATGGGTTGGAGGTTGATGCCTAATTGCTTTTGGTGCGAAGGGTGTGAAGCCGCATATAAGGAAAGTCAAATGCGTGCAATGGGACCGACACAAGGTTTCTATTTTATTTTAAGGTTATCCATAATCATGTATTGTCCTTTTATAGACGATTAGTGTACGACTTGAATGATTAGCGATTATGACATTTTACTTTTTCTTGGATTTTTTTTTTAAAAATTTCTATCCATCCAAAACAATTGGCCAATTGCCGATTAGATGTGCTCGGTTGGTCAAGTCTACTTAGCCCATATGTTTAGCTTGTCCAACTCACTTAATCTAACTATTTGATCCACTTAGTTACTTCAACAAACAAAATTAGATCGACTTGTTTGGTTGGTTGGAGTCCATCTAGTGTGTTGATCTACTCATTCCACTAATTTCTTCTTATCTACCCAAACCAACCAATTTGACTTTTTTATTCCATTTGACCCACCACCTAATGCATTTGACTGGCCAACTTTACGAGTCACATGATCATTTTGACTATGATGTCAATCCAACCTAATCGTCTATTTGGAATTTGGGATCCTAACTTTTTAGGAGATACCATTACATAGAAAGGTTCAAATGCTCATCTTATTAGAGACAATACTCATTTAGGGTAGTCATTACACAAATTTCATGGGACTTTCTATGAGTCTTGGAGGCAATACATTTCCAATGAATAAGGGAGGGCATACAAGAAGGACACTTAGGATCCATGTTCACGAACTTATTGTCCTAGTTTTACATCGACTAACAAGAAGCTGAACCTTCTCCTAACCATTTTCAACTATGTGAATTGGTGGTTAACATGTATGAATACAATTGCAAACTGCATGTACATTACATGTCTAAAGTGATGAGTTGTGATGAAGGAGCGATAGGGAGAGGTGAGAGTGTGCAAAGGTACTCTGGTTGGACTCATCTGATGGTTGGCATTTATAGAGGCCATGGCACATGGAAGTTGAATGAGGGCTCCTCGTCTTCTCTGCCTGCATGTGCCACCATGTGCTGCCTCCAGCCATGTCAAGCCCTGACTGACTGAGGGTTTTGGCTGCCAAAACCCCTTGAGCACTTGGTCCTGCTGCATGCCCTGACCCCTTGGGCCCTTCTTTTACTTAATTGTGTCATCTGTTGTTGATCAATGCATTTGCATGGGTGCCTCCAAACCTTTCCCTCTCCACCATTCAATTATTTTGCTTCTGTGCTGGCCTCCAGTTCAAGGACTGCTGCATTCAAATGAGCACTGTGAGCTGCTCTTCTCTTGCCCTATTTAGTAGTGCCATTTTCTCTCCTCTTCCTAGCAATTGAATTAAGCTTTCCAAGCAGCAACAAGGTACGCCAGAACTTCCTTTCCATCTTCTCCTCCTCCTATGCCTTCTAATTCATTTTGAGCCATCTTTATGATTTCTTCAAAGATTTTATGACTCACATTATCAGGGAGTGACACGTTTCTTATGGAAGAGAAGCAGAGAAGCAAGAGGAAGAGGATCTGTTCATCAGAACCAAATGCTGTAGTACATGCAAGTTTTCTGTATAGATACATCGGCTATCTCCTCCCTGCTTTGGCCAAAGCCACTGGCAATGCTAGTTCTTGCCGCCAAATCGAAGACCAAAAGCTCAAAAGCACGGTGAGGTTTGAAGTCGACATGGCACTGGCTCTCTCTGCCAATGGCTACAAATGGAGCCGTGCCCTGAGGCACAAGCTTGAGCGTCGCAAAGTTGAGATCCCCTTGATCACTTCAGAGAGCCAGCAGCTTCCTATCTTTCCAGCCACCACAATGATTCCAAGGTCACTGGCATTTGTGAATCCAACAAGGCCAAAAAGTTTGAGCAGAAGAAGCTACATGAGTCTGATCAGAGTTGAGGATGAGTACAGCCGGCGTGTGAGAGCTCTGAGGAAGATTTTGCCAGGTGGGAGTGAGATGTGCCTCAGTGAGTTGCTATATGAAGTGAAGAGCTACATGGTTTACCTGCAACTGCAAGTTAACATTCTCAAATCTCTCGTAGAAGCCCACTGATGAGGATGGGAATTTGATTTCTGTAAGAAATAAATCATGTAAACAACCTCAAACATGGTTTGAACTAGGTTTGCAATCATAAGTTGGGGTTGGTGTAACATGCCTCACCTTTTATTCATGTCATAAGGTTGGTGCTTCAAAAGACTCCATGTGTTTGATCTGATAAAGCTTGATCTGGATATAGAACTCGACAATTTGGGAAAAACAAAAAGTTAGACCTTAAGTATTAACATCAGAATAAAATGCAATTATGAAGTATACATGTGCTGAAAATTAACCTGGGCACTTAATAGAATTTTAAATGATGAGAGACAAACAAAGGCATATCAAGATTACTGTAGAAGTTACACCACTGCCAACTTATTCCCTTGAAAAATTCAACATTTCACTGCACCTTGATTATGGTATAGAACTGAGATTCCAGGTTTGTGCCAGAAAAATATTGTCCAAACAAAGGCATAGCAAGATTACTGTAGAAGTTACACCACTGCCAACTTATTCCCTTGAAAAATTCAACATTTCACTGCACCTTGATTATGGTATAGAACTGAGATTCCAGCTTTGTGCCTGAAAAATATTGTCCATTACTTTCTTATCCATGATGCTTTCTTATCCAACTCACTTTTCCAGAGAAGAAAACAATTCCTGTTTTTTTTCCCTGCACATTAAATCACAAAGAGACCAGTTTCAACTTTTGTGCACATTAAATCGCAATCAAACAAGCAGATGTCATCTTATGAAGGCCTGATACCAATTTGGCACCTCCTTTCAAACATGGGGTGCAATTCTTGATACACGATGCCATTTATATATACACACGTCATTCACCTTTAGTACATTGGTTTTACAGTAATTTATGTGAGGGAGTGGAGATAACATACTGACTAGAGCTGGCTTAAGCTCATTTGCATGAGTTTGATACTTCTTTCTTTGTTACAGTTGAGAGATACAGTAGGTAATATTATAATTGTTGAATAGTTCTGTGCAAGTCAACTGCAACAGTAATTCACTTAATGAGGATCCATAGGATCACTACATGATGTCCGGTTCAACCAGGCTGATAGCCTCCACAACGGCCGTTTGCGCTTCTTGTTCTTGCTTGAGAGTTCCATCTCTGATCGCTTTACCAACTCCCACATGGTTTGCACGTCTTGATATCCACACATTTGAACATCATTATGTAGGTTAAGAATTCCGCTGGCTTCTGAAAGCACAAGAATAAATTCTCTTACCAGTCCTTTTTTCATTGGAAAGAACGTGAAAATCACTCAAAGAATTGAAAGTTACAACGTAGCATAAAGAGAAAACATGAAACAGACAGAATAAGCACAAAGAGACTGGCCATGGGCCATTCTTCAAAATGACAAAAAATCATCAAGCACAGAAAGAAATCAGCCTTGATCAATCACTGTAACGTTGAGATTTCACAATAAACCGCTAATGTGAGATCAGACCTAGACATATAATTAGCTAAAAGCAAGATGACTTACAATAAGTAAACACATTTATCCAAAGATACAAACTTCTGTTTCCACAAATATACTGAAAAATAAATCTGACGAGTACCTTGAGACTTTGTAATGTAAAAGAAAATTATGGAAATAAGTGAAAAGGACATGGAATTTGCATTCGGCCATTCATTGGTTGAATTCTACGGACAAAATTGTAATGGGAATTCAAAATTTTTGGGCAATTTGAAAAATGAGAGTTCATTTTAATAAATTCATAGCTTAATTATGGTTGGTGTAAAAGAATAGAAATCTAACCACAGTGTAAGATAAGTTTATCAAAAGTGCACATTCTTCATGCGCTGGCTTGTTCCACTACAATTTGGGTAAACATGATGTGAGATTTTAGTAACTAAGTGTAGAGATAATTTAAGTTTGTTCTTTGCTCAATGTTTAACCATTAATTACATCGTTAGTTGGCACTCAACAAAAAAACAGTGTTTAAAAGCTTTCATCTTACCTACTCTTTTGTCTTGAAATTGATGTAATATGCATGAAGCCATGCAACTCATGCTATGAATTGGGATCACAAAAAAGCTCATTTAGAGCTCTAACCATTGGAGATGTTTCAATAAGTTTTCATATTGTTGATGTGACATATTGGGATCATAAAAAAGACTCATTTAGAACTTTAACCATTGGAGATGCCCTTAGTTTTCTCTGATGACATCCAACCCCCAGGTGGTGACCAGCAAATACATTCAACCTTGCAGTAAATTGCACGGCCGCTTGCAAATTGGAGCGTGTCTTTGATCGCTCCGGTTGCTAGGTTAGTTGTCCATAGGCCATGCTTAATCTAAATTCTATGTCAAGACAACAATGATTATAATAATTTCAAAATTCCATTGCTAGTTGTCATGCAGCCTCTACCTCTATGTAATGACTAGCAGATCTAGTCATTGGCACTAATTTTCAGGTCCATTTTAGTCACATGTGCTCACCATACATAGATGCGAGGGGAATTGATTAGGGTGGTTTGAATTGACTTGGGTCGAAGACAAATGGTATCAATTTTAGTTCCTTCAAGCTCTCATTTCTTAGATAAAGGCATGTCACTGTTTTGATCATTCGGTCATAGTAAACGTCAGATTTTGAATATAAGTGAAAGATGTAAGTAAAGCTCTAGTATGTCGAGGAGTGCATTCTTATCCTATGGTTTTTTTTAACCAATGATTCAGCACCCTACACCATTCCTTGTAGATAGATCTTTTTTAATGTAAGAATATATCTAAAATGTGCTTCGAAAACCCATTGATATGATAGAAAAACTACATATTGGACCTGCTAAATCATTTGAAGAATGTGTTTTACTTCACCCTGTTGACACACATGAGCATATGTAGATTTTAAGCTGAACCAATTAGCATATAACACAAGTAAACTCTGCACCAATTGAGGCACTTTCCAAGAGAGACCTCATTGATCCAAACTGAATCACAGTCTTTTAAAGTGAAAATAATAAAACAAACCAAATAAAGCCACAGTTTTTAAAGTTTTTTTAAAAAGATGAACAAGGCTATAAAAAAAGTGCAAACAAATGCAAAAGAAATATAATACGCACGATCTCTTTCTAAATCAGTTATTAACAAATCCAGACATGTGTAAAACAAATCAAAACAAAAGACAACAAGCCAAAAAAAAAAAAAAAAAGAAGAAAACAAATAATCGGGAAAAAGGAACAAAAACTCCAAATTCACAAAAGCCGGAAACAAAACAAGAGAGAAGAGAGAGGGTAGTAGACTTACCGTCGCTGCGGGGCTTGAATCGGGCTGCAACGGCTGCCCAGACGCGCTTCGCCGGCGATCCCACCACCCTGTGCCACCAGGCCATCACCTTCGCTCCGATCCTCCTCCGCCGGGTCGCGGCGGGCTTCTCCACCGACAAAGACCCCAGCCCCACTCACCCAACAAACAAGTCCACCTCTTTCGATCCGATCCACCGACGGCTTCGGCGAAGAAGGATCGACGTGTTTCCTCCGACACCTTGCGACCTCTGCGATGCCTTCTCTCTCTCTCTCCTCTGTTGCGCGCTCTCTCTCCGCCTATCTCGATGTTGCCTTTTTTATCCGAAAGGTTCCCTCCGCGCGCGATATTCTCACTCCCCCACTAATCGCTTAACGCGACGCCCGTTCTTTCTCATTTTTGTGGGGCCCGCAAGTCTCAAGGATAAATACGGGAATTACGGGTGTGCGAGTACCATCGTCCAGTGATCCTCCGAGAACAATGGAATTCGACACGTGGAGAAAGAATAAATGACGGGTCCTACCTGGATAAAATTGCAGGCAAAGTAAACGTGGCTCGGTCAATTTGGACCGTGTCCGATATAAGACCATACCGGATCCTCTGTACCAACTTCTTCCCTATACTCGTGAACTAACTCATCGGCGATCGCAGGTAAATCGTCCGATCGACGATCGGACACCACCAATAATTTTTTATCGTCGTTCCGAATAAGACGATATCCTCGGAGAACGATGAACCCGTCGAAATTCGCCGCAATTGTGATGTTACCGTATTCACCGTCGAATCCGACGAGACGTCTGATGCGACGATTTCGACGAGTTCATCGTTCTCCGAGGATATCATCTTATTCGGAACGACGATAAAAAATTATTGGTGGTGTCCGATCGTCGATCGGACGACTCGCCGGCGATCGCCGGCGAGTTGGTACACGGGTACAGGGAAGAAGTTGGTACAGAGGATCCGGTCTGATATAAGACAGCCAAATGGCGTCGGCTCAAGGAACATGGACGCCACGTGAGACTGATGGTCAGACGAATGCAGTTCGGATCCTTTGTCCCGCGATCTCTCCGTCTCGTCTGTCCTACTCGCTAAACGACAAAAACGACGCGTGCAAAAGGCGTGAGTTCGACAAACGAAAAACCTCTGCTATAAAAAAAACCCTTTACGTGCCCTAAATCCGTTGTTCTCCTCCAGACGGGATCATCTGTCCTAGAGGATCTCGTCGGCGACAGTCGGCGAGTCGTCCTATCGCCGATCGAACATCATCGATGGTTTTTGATCGTCGTCCCCAATCAAATTATATCCTGGAAGAACAATAAACCGGTCGGAATCACCGCAATTGCAATCTTGCCAGATTCGATGATGAATCTGGCGAGATCGCAATTGCGGCAATCCCAACGGGTTCACCGTACCTCCAAGGTATAACTTTATTCGGAACGTGGGCTGGTGGTGTCCGATTGACGATCGGACGACTCGCCGGCCGTCGCCGGCAAGTAGGACAAGCGGGACAGGAGACAAAGTGAGATAGAGGATCTGCCCTTGTTCTCCTCTCGCCCTTCTTGATCACTCCACCTCCCCCTTCCCCGATCGCCTAGCTCCCTCCCTTCCTTTCGGTGACGCGACCCCCCCCCCCCTTCTCGCCGCTCCCTGCTTAGCTCCCTTCCTTCCCTTCGGCGACGACAACGACACACGGCGTTGTCTCCTGCTCTCTTGCCCTAGCTCCGACGGCCAAAGACTGTAGCTCAAGCTCCCTCCTAGTGGATCGTCCCAGATAGCAGTATGACGTCAATTCCAGACATAGCTCCCAGCGCAAGGTGCGTCCCTTTACCATAAGGTTTTGATGCCTTGTTGAGGAGTTGGAGTCGATTTTTTTGTCTGGATCGTCCCTTTACCGTGAGTGCTTTTTGTCTATTGTGGTTATTGCAATTCTTGTGTAGTTGGCATTTGTTTTGGGCGTCGTCGATCAATTATGATGCTTATCTTGTGTAGTTGGAAGTTGGCGTCTGTTTTGAGCGTAGGAATATATCCATGCTCCATTGATGTGAATCTTCTGTGTAGAATCTTCTGTGTAGTTGGCATCGTTAAATATTGATTTAGGGGTTTTATTTCTATTTTGTGAATGTAGTAGGATACTTCTGATTGGGTTAGGATTTATGAATCTTGCTGTGAGCAATAGGTAAGAATAGTTAAGTTTTGGATTTAGCAATCCTATTGGTTTTTTGATTTTTTTCTTACCGTGAGCACTCAAGTTGTGATTTTGTTTGATATTTCTTCCAATTAAATCCACATTTAATGGTTGTATTTTTTTTCAGGATTAAAGTAATTATCATGGAGGGTGAATCTACGAGTTGTTGCCGGTTCAATTTTCAAGCAAATGAAGAGTATTTTGAAGCAAATGAAGACCGTATGGATGATGAAGGTAATAAGAATCATATTGGGACTATATTGAAATTTATAGACCTTGAATTTTACATAGTTTGATTGGTTTGTTTACATTGTTTGATTAATTTTAAAGGGTTGAACAATGAAAATAATACAAAGATTTCTCAGTCATTTATCACAGAAGAATTGATGCCAAAAATGGGTATAAAATTTCTAATAGAAGAGGAAGCATATGACTTTTATTTGGAATATGCTAAACAAGTTGGATTTGGCATAAGAATGACTAAAAGCTATAATGATAAATCGGATAAATTAGTTGACAGGATGTTTAGTTGTAGTGCACAAGGTAAAAAGGGAAAGGACAAACGAGATATTTATGTGAAACAAAGTCGTCTTGAAACAAGATTTGGTTATAAGGCTAAACTGAAGATTAGTTGTCGAACAAATGGCAAGTTTAGTGTGGTACAATTTGTAATGCTCTTAGTCTGCATTCCTTGCATCGTACAGTTTCAAATTTGGTATGGTCGATGCTACTGTTACTTGAAAATGTCATTCAATAGCAACCTAATACTCAGCACAGTAAAATTGGAGAAAATTAGGCTAAACAATAGTAGTAATGAAAAATCACATAGTTATATGAAAATTTTAATAAATTTCACGCGAAATAGATAAACTTTGATAAACCCTTTATCATTCTGAGATAAACAAAGATATGGAGGTAAATTTATACTTTTCTAGATAAAGATCGAATCATAGAGATCACTGTAGCATTTATTATTTTAAATAATCAATAACTAAACCAAGTCTCCGAAAGATCCTTGAATTGATATATTAACAAGCTATGTTTTACATATGTTAGAACTTGCTTAAGGAATGCTGGGGACGAGATACGGTTACATTTTTATATACACATGACATACTTGACAGTATAATGGTTACCTATGACTTGAAGAACCTAAAAAATCAATCACAAAACATTATCCTTAAATTGATTTATAACACCAATAGCTCACAGCAAGATTCATTTATAAAAAAAATGACAAATGTGTCACAGCAAGATTCATAAATTCCTAACCCAATCAGAAGTATCCTACTACATTCACAAAATAGAAATCAAACCTCTAAATCAATATTTAACGACGCCAACTACACAGAAGATTCGCATCAATAGAGCATGGATATATTCCTACGCCCAAAACAGACGCCAACTTCCAACTACACAAGATAAGCATCATAATTGATCGACGATGCCCAAAACAGATGCCAACTACACAAGAATTAAAATAACCACAATAGACAAAAAGCACTCACAATAATGGGAGGATCCAGACAAAAAGATTGACACCAACTCCTCAACAAGGTAGCAAAACCTCACGATAAAGGGATGCACCTTGCGCTGGGAGCTGTATCTGGAGCTGTGTCTAGAATCGACGTCGTACCGCTGTCTAGAATGATCCACTGGGAGGGAGCTTGAGCTACAGTCTTTGGTCGTCGGAGCTAGGGCAAGAGAGCAGGAGACGACGCCGTACCGCTGTCATCACCGAAGGGAAGGGAGGGAGCTAAGCAGGGAGCAACTAGAAGGGGGGTCGCGTCTCCGAAAGGAGGGGAGGGGGCTAGGCGATCGGGGGGTCGCATCACCGAAAGGAGGGGAGGGAGCTAGGCGATCAGGGAAGGGAGAGGGGGAGCGATCGGGAAGGGGGAGAGGAGAACGACGGATTTAGGGCACGCAAAGGATTTTTTTTATCGCAGAGGCTTTTCGTTGGTCGAACTCACGCTTTTCGCACGCGCTGTTTTTGTCGTTTAGCGAGTGGGACAGGCGGGACAGAGGAACCGAACTGAGACAACTGATCCCCAACATGGCAACGTGGCGCGCTTTATAGTAATAATAATGTTTCGGCACAGATTGGGTCAATTTGCAATCGGTATGTGTAAAATATGCCAAATAAGTTCGTAAGATTGGACATTTCAAAATTTACAAATAAAAGCAGATGGGCCTCCTGTCGTAATTTTATCTAAAAAATATCCTTTACTCTAATATTATTTTAAAAACTATTGAATAATTTCTATATATAAGAAATTATCCAATAATTATTATAATGTATTTATGATGAATTTAAAATTTATACCGTATAGAAGTTATCAAGTAATTGTTTAAGATCTTTGAATATTATTATATTAAAATATTATTTATCAACTTAGTCAGAATTATTTAAACTTTAACAAATTATTTTAAAACATTGATAGAAGCTATATATTATATAATTGTTACAACCCTAAATTCTAAATTCACCTGAAATATGTTGTAATTGCTATAACGTGTAGAAGCTACTTAGTAACCACTATAACATGTAGAATCTAAGAAGGTATTTAGTGTGAGTTTAAGATTTATGATTTGAAACTTAGTATTTAAGATTTCTGAGCACTATTATATTAAAATATTATTTATCAACTTAGTCAAAATTATTTAAACTTTATCAAAATCTCTGTAAAACAATCATAAAAGTTATTATGTAACTACTATAATCATAAATTCTAAACTCACCTTAAATACGTTATAACTACTGAGTATGTTTTCCAAGTTATAATAACTATTCGATAGTTTTTATACGATGTAAACCTTAAATTTTAAATCATACCAACTCTAAACAATTATAGATGCTATCCGATAACTACTACAATAACATTAGATCCAAAAATATTTTTTGGAATAAAATAATGGGAGGGACGTTATTTGATTTTTTTTTTTTTTGGAAAAGATGCATCCATATGATGTTTCTCCTAAATTTTAATTTTTACCTTGAATAATAAAAGGTAAAATAAATACATAAATTTAAAATAATTTTTACAAAATGTTTTCTTTATAATTTCTAATAATTATGATAAACATACATACTTCTTCATTAGAGTATTATATTTGATGTATAATTACTTATATAATAAACATTGTTAACATTATTACATCTTTATATATCTATGCTGTCACCAACAATATGATTGAACCAATCATTCAACTAAAGAAGATTATCCAATTCATGATTTTCATCATCATGATATGATATCACATTGTACTTTTTTTTTAAAATTTGCCTTGGTTTCTTTATCCCTTGGACAAAAATATCAATATTTTTTATTAATTTGCCTTTGTGCTATTGGCCAAATACAAAGCTAGGGACAAATATTTGGTTGGTTTGCATATTTAACTATGATACTTTAGACAAGTAGCAATCTTCATAAGATTACGTTGCAATCTAGTGGTTGTTAGGTCAGAGATCTCAAGATATTAAAATTAGTTTCCTTCTTGATCGGTGTATCTCGGTTAGGTTAGAGATCTTGAGTTATTAAAATCACTTCCCTTCTCTATCATATCATGAAGGTGATCGAGATGAAAACTTACTAATTTTAGCAATTTGTGTATTGATCGATTGTCTGGTGAATTGGAATAATGATTGTAATACGAGAGCAAATCGAGAAAATAATTTTAATAATATGGATAAAAGAGCAAATCGAAAAAGTAATTTTAATATTTGTATCGAGTTTAATTAGTATTTAAGATATTTTTGTTAATTTTTAAATTTGATATTAAGATATTTTTGTTAATTTATATCTTTTATATATTTTTGATATTTTATATTTTTTTGTATGTTTAGAATTTTCCTTTCTATTAGTATTTTTTTCCTTTGTATATTTAGGATTGAAGTCTATATAATCATTCTATTTAGTTGTAAAAGATAGTTTGTTTGATTAATGCTATTTTTGGTTAAGTCATTATTTTTTTTATTTTCTAACAATCTTCTATGAATCAGGTTTAGAAGATTATCTTGGTATTCTTGCGTGAATCAATGAATTTGATGGTCGATTTACGAATTCATGCATGAATCAACGAAATTGATATTTATGGATAAATTTTGATAGTTTTCGATTTCGATATTCATGGCAGATGAATGGTTTACGATAATTGGTAAGACTTTGATAAAATTTTAGTCTACTACAACGAAGGAACAATGTTCCTCAAATTAAATCTATTGATGCTTCACATTGTGTCATCTGCGGATACTCTATATGAACTACTTAAGCCTGTTGTAGAAGAAGTTGGTGAGAGAAATGTAGTTCAGGTGATGACAAGTTATATTGAGATCTATGTTGCTGCTGGGAATAAGTTGATTGAGACTTTTCATATCTTGTTTTGGCATCGTCTTCGTCTCAATGCATTAGGCAACCCTAGAGGATATCAGTAAGTTGGGAGTTGTAGCAAAAATGCAATGGCAGATAAGTTGATTTTATCGATTTAGTATTAGATGAACTTCCTCTTAGACTACTACTTGATATTATTTTAAATTTGAAAATAAATTTTCTCTATCCCGAAGAGAATGATAAAGCCAGAAGAGCAAATCAAAAAACAATTCTAGTGATATAGATAGAAAAACAAATCAAGAAAGCAATTTTATCTTTTTATTATTTTTGTCGAGTTTGATGTTTTGACATTTTTGTTAATGTCCGTCTCATATACTTTTTAGATTTAAAATTCGTTTAGGATATTTTGTACTAAGTATGTTTAGAAATTTTCTTTCTATTAGTATTTCTTTCCTTTGCACACTTAGGATTTCTATCTTTTATATTTTTTTAGATTTTTGAGTTCGTTTAGGATATTTTCTATTTTTAGTATGTTTAAATTTTTCCTAATAGTATTTCATTCCTTTGCATACTTAGGGTTGGAGTTAATTTAAGCATCCTACTTAGCTGTAAAAGATGATTTTTTTTAATGTTATTTTTGACTGAGCCGTTATTTTTTTACTGTTGGAGCAATCTAGGTGTCCTTGGTTTTATGCTTAGGCAAGATTTAAGTTAGGTTTATTGTTGTATTTAATATTGTGAGTATGTAGGATACAGGTACAACAAGAAAAGTCCAAGTGAGATCTTGGCGAAGGAGAAAAGTTTAAGTGAGATCTTAGCAAATGAGGAAGATCCGACAATAAGGACCGAGATTGAAGAAAGTTCCAGATGGCAAGACATGAAAGATGGAGAGGCATCCAAGGGACGCGAGGATGATGGAGGAGCTAGAAGGCTAGGTCTAGGTTGGTCGGGCGAGGACGAGTGTTGAGTGAATGTACTCAGGGCTGAAACCCTAAGTTTTGGATTTGGGCAGTCGATTGCTACTGGGAGCAGTCGACTGGTAGAAGGCATAGAGAGATCAATCGACTGATCTTCTGTGCTGTCGACTGGTGTCAGCTGAATTCGAACATTGGGATGTAACGTTCAAATTCGACAGCTGACAGTCAACTGGTATTGGCACTAATCGACTGGTAACGGCTGGATCAGGAACGAGCTCTATTTAAGAGAGCTCGGTTTGGCTGGGCAAAGGTTGACGAAATAAGCTTGGTTAAAGCTTATTAGTAGTCTACAAGTGCTCAGGTGTGCTTGCGAGGTTGTGGCGAGGTTTCTCCACCCACAAGGAGCTACACAAGCTAGCCGGAGACTTTCCGGGAAATCATCCAACGACAGATCGGATCGTCCACCTTATGGATAGCCGTGGAATAGGAGCATTATCTCTAAACCACGTAAATCGACGTGTGTTAGTGGTTTGTGTTCCTTATTAGTTTTAGTTTTATTTTGTATTCCGTTGTGCGCTAACAAGTGTAGGAAGAGAACCACGAATCAAGTGGGTGATCGGCTATTCACCCCCTCTAGCCATACGATCAAAGTCCCAACAAGTGGTATCAGAGCAGAGGTTTGCTCTTGTTGAACTAATCGCCAAAGGAGCAAGGCGCTAGAGGAAAAAGACAAAGATGGAGTCGGAAGATCATTAGGATAGGACACTTGAATCCCACCTCCATATGATCGAAACGATTTTGATTATTGAAGGAAGCGGTTAGAGACTTGATTCCAAATGAATTGAGATCATTGGACCGCATTGGAGGTTCCGTTCGAAGCTCCGACGGACAAAAAGGAAAACGTTTTCAACCTCGATATTGAATCAAGGAACAAAAGAAAGAAGCGGAGTCGGTTAAGGAGGTAATGAGAATTGTTACAAATTTATTATCTTCTTATATTGTGTCCCGTATAGGTGAGTACAAGAATGCTCATGAGTTATGGAATATGGTGATAACTCTTCATAAGAATTCTATACAAGGACAAGGAGTGGAGGAGCCCAAGGACAAGAGCTCATTGGTCCAAGAGAAGGAGAAAGACCAATTGGAAGTTAAGTCGAGTTTAACATCTGAAGGGGAGGAGGAAGTGGAATCGTCCGTCCACTTCCTCAAGTAAGGAAGAAGAAGAGCAATCCAAGGTAACGGAGATCTTGGAAGCTCAACCCTAAACCTGAACTACTGAGGAGAGTGGGAAATCCCACATCAAATGCCTTAAGTGTATGAGAATGTGACATTATAAGAGTAGGTGCCCTTCACTCAAGAAGGTAAAAGAGGTAAACCCTAAACCCGGTAAAGTGTTCAGACCTTGATCGTACGGCTATAAGGGGTGAATAGTCGTTCACCCACTTGCTTCACTCTCTTCCTACACTTGTTAGTTGCACAAGCGGAATATAATTAAACTAAAACTAACAAGAAGAGAGACAAACCAATTTAACGTGGTTTGGAGATAAAACTCCTACTCCACGACAGTCCGTAAGATGGACGATCCCGATCCGTTGGTGGATCACTCCCTGAAAAGTCTCTAGCTAGCTAGTGTAACTCCTTCTGGGTGGAGAAACCTCGCCACAACCTCGCAATCACACCTGAGCACTTGTAGACTACTAATAAGCTTTAACCAAGCTTATTTCGTCAACCTTTGCCTAGCCAAGCCAAGCTCTCTTAAATAGAGCTCATCCCTGATCCATCCGTTACCAATCGACTAGTTCCAATACCAGTTGACTATTAGCTGTCGAATTTGAACGTTACAGTCCAACATTCAAATTCAGTCGACACTAGTCGAATGAACAGAAGATCAGTCGACTGATCTTTCTGTGCCCTCTACCAGTCGACTGCTCTCAGCAGCATTCGACTGCCCGAATCCTAAACCTAGGGTTCCAACCTTGAGTACATTCACTCAGCACTCGTCCTCGCCTAACCAATCTAGACCTAGACTTCAAGCTCCTCCATCAGTTTCGCGTCTCTCGAATGTCTCTCCATCCTTCACGTCTTGTCTTCTGGAGCGTCTTTCGGCCTTGGTCCTTGTTGTCGGATCTTCCTCATTTGCCAAGATCCCACTTGGACTTTTATCTTTTGCTAAGATTTCAATTGGAACTTTTCTTCTTTGCCAAGATCTCACTTAGACTTTTCTTGTTGTACCTATATCCTGCATACTCATAATGCATATCAAATATAATAATAAACCTAACTTACACGATTGTCCAATCATCAAAACCTAGAGCACCTAGATTGCTCCAACATAAAATTCATTTAAAAACTAATGTGCGTTGTAGGAATGGAGCCAAGGATAAAAAGCACATAATTTGCTTTACGTGTGGTGAGTGTGGTCACTACCACACAAAATGTTCAAGGAAAGGAGAGCTTAAGAAGTTAGGGCATTTGAAGAAATTGGAGAAAAAGAGGAGCTCAAGTCAAGGGGGAGCTTCAAAGGTAAAAGGGAAGGTAATCCCTATTTTAAAGTTTAATCCAATTTCCAACTCATATATGTTTGTTTGAAATAATGTATATTATTTACCCAAGCATAATTATGAATTTAGGTATAATGATAGGAATATGGTTAACAAGGTAGATAACCCTAGAAAATTATTATCCAAGGCTAGACCCAATAAAATCCAACTACCATGTCTAAGGAGAGGAAGGTAGTAAATGATCGCATTAATCTAAAAAAAGGGAGATGTATGCCTAGAAAGATGAGTGGGTCTAGGAATGTCCAAAGGAATGTTAAGATGGACATGTTGACTCTAGGGTTAGAACCCTAGAATTAGAAAATCAAGTCTTCAAGGCAAAGCTTGAGGAAATGGAGAGAGTCCTAAATCGGTTCATGATTGGACCTAGAGGACATGACATGTGTTTGGGTGGTCAAAAATTCAAAAATATCAAATTGGGTACATCTGAGGACAATGAAAAGAAATATACTATGGTAGCATATAACTATGGTAAAGATGGGAAATTCAAAAATGACAAGAATAAGTCATTTAAAGTTAAGGGAAAGAAGAACTTAACCAAGGACAAGGTGTCCAAGGTTAAGGAAGTTAGGATTGTAGGTCAAGTGTCACCGGAGGTATATTGGTGTGACTTAGTGATTGTAGAAGAGCCACTTAGGGAGGTGGCTAAGGCTAAAAGCTCAAGTGAGAGCTCTAAGAGTCAAATTGGGGCCCATGGTAAATGGATCTCGGGAGGATATCTCCCGAAAGTCTAGATAGACCATGGAGTATACCAAAGGATTTGGAGATGGATTTGAGTTTCAATCCTTGGGTTTTGACACATATGAGTTGTGTCATGCATGAAAATATGATATTGGGGTCATATTGCATGAAAATTAGTTGTTGATGTATAGATGTCATTTAAACCAATGATAGGTATGCATTGTGATTTGGTATGGGTAGATCCATCAAGAGGAAGCTAAAACTAGGACTTTAGGTCAAGGTTTATTTAAACCATTTAGATAATTTTGGATTTTGTGTCATTTTTGGGATCCGAGATATATATACATTTTTAAATGTATTTTTTTCAAATAGATACGAGTACCACAAATCTCTCCATAAAATTTAAGAATTTTTGGAGACTTGTGAAATTTCTGGTGTATTTCATAAATTGGATTAAAAATACAGAAATGGGCTGATATCAAGGTATCATTTGACTAGTTCAGAGGGCAGTCGACTGATAATTCTGTGAGTTCATTTTCGATAGGGTCATTCAATTGGTAACTGTCTCAGTCGACTGATACAGGCTGAAACTATTTTCAGCTAAATCGAAAAATTATCTAAATGATTGTAAACATGTGTATAATCTTATGGGGGGTTATTACATAATGCTTATGATCCTTAGAGGATAAAGAATCCAATAATTGAGATATTGTTGGAGTTCTTTTTGATATGTGGCAAAGGGGGAGAATGTAGGGATCTATAGGCATAAACATTTGAAAATCGTATTGCAAATAATAGATCCAACGAGCGATTCATGCGAAAGAAAACTCATACAAGTTAGATCTACAACTTCCTATCTTATAGGTATACCTTTGACGCGTGCCCTTCACTTATCCCGCTAATTCAAGGTACGCCGGATATCTTGCACATTCAAGTGTTCGTGCCTCTATGTGTATCTACATGAACACGATTTCTCAAGCTTCAGAGAAGAATCGCTTTTGTGGTGCTAGCCACGAGAGGAGATTCACAAAGCAAGAAGGAGAGGAAGAGAAGGGGTTTCGGCCAAAGGGAAGGAGGAGAAGAAAATGACAAGAAGCTAATCCAAATGATAAGAAAAACATTTTTATATTCATCCCATGAATATAAAGAGTTTTTGTCCCTTTAGCTTCCCTCCATTAAAGTGAATAAAAACTCAATTAGAGTACATGTTTCTCATATGACTCTTCAACTTCTCTTCATCCAATGAAGAGAAACTTTTCATCTTCCTCTATTATTAATTCATTAAATATTTTAATGAATTAATATCTCATTCAAATATGATTGAGTCTAATCTAAATGATTCTAACTCAAATTAGATCTCAAACCCATAATTCAATTGGATTCACTTATGTTTAACTCAATTAATCAAATTCGGATCAAATCTTAGTCAAACTAAGATCAATTAATCTCCAAAGCATCGTATCCTTAGTGTGTGACCCAATAGGTTCTCATAATGTTGGCAATGTGTTTAAACCGCTTTAGACACATAAGCAATGAGCGACATCTAGCAATGCATCATTGCTACCTAAGTGACGAGAAAGTCGAGATTCGATTTAACCTCCGTGGCTATGACAATGTATGACCTTGTCCTTCTATCATCGATATCTAGATTGTCCAATGAGGTATAGACCGTGTCATCCTCGATCAATCTTGTGTTTCTTGATTTCCGAGTAGACTCACTCAAACAAATGAGCTCAATATCTCATATTGACTCATTTGAGCATACCATGCGTTTTAGTAGTCCTACTTGATCAAAGGGCTCACAGATATCACTCCCGTCATATGGGAGAGATAGATCTCATTTACATCACTCACATCCCTCCGCATAATTTATTACATACCAGTGATTGCCTTTATAGTCCACCCTGTTATGAGTGACGCCAAAGTACATAACTCCTTATGTAGGGAACCATAGTGACTTCAGGTCTAAGGACTATTCATACTAATAGTCACATGAGAAAGTTTATGACACTCATATGACAATCTATGAAACTTTATCATGGCAGGTCAATTCAGTATACATTCTCTAATGTATATCTATGTGTCACCTTGATATCACATATCTATGACTTGTAAGCTCAAGTCATCAATTAACCTGCATGCTAGTCTCCATGCATTAATATTATCCCTGAATATTAATGCTTGACTAGGAATGGTTTAGTGTAGTGTTCTCTATATCATCTCACTGTTGATTCAACCAATCTATATGAAGTAGATAATAACCTATTACCCAAGGATATTATTATACTTAGTTATTTAGCACAAATATAAAGTAAGTATAATAATCAAACTTGCATTTATTAATAATAGAATATGATACAAAAGTCCCTAGTCAATTATCACATAATTATCTCTATGGCTCCACTAACAGAGAAGTGTTGGGTTTAAGTGAGAAACCAACACACTTTTGCAAGAAATTCAAGCTTAAGGGGAGCTTAGGTGAAAGGGGAGCAATTGTTGCTCATTTGATGACAAAGGGGGAGAAGTACCTTTGCAAGAAAAACATACTCAATGGGGAGCCTAAGTAGAGGGGGAGTCTAAGGTTAGGTTCCATAATTTTTGCTTTGATATTGTTTCCGTAACTTAAATGGGTTGTCAAACATCAAAAAGGGGGAGATTGTTGGAGCAATCTAGATGCCCTAGGTTTTGATGTTTATGCAAAGGTTTAAGTTAGGTTTATTGTTGTATTTAATTTGCATTGTGAGTATGCAGGATATAGATATAACAAAGAAAGTCCAAGTGAGATCTTGACAAACAAGAAAAGTTCAATTGGGATCTTAGCAAAGAAAAAATGTCCAAGTGGGATCTTGGCAAATGAGGAAGATCCGACAATAAGGACCGAGACCAAAGGAAGCTCCAGAAGGCAAGACATGAAGGATGGAGAGGCATCCAAGGGACACAAGGCTGATGGAGGAGCTAGAAGTCTAGGTCTAGGTTGGTCGGGCGAGGACGAGTGCTGAGTGAATGTACTCGGGACTGAACCCCTAGGTTTAGGGTTTAAGCGAGAGAAGTCGACTGGTAGAAGACATAGAGAGATCAGTCGACTAATCTTCTGTGCAGTCGACTGGTGTCGGCTGAATTCGAACTTTGGGTTGTAACATTCGAATTCGACAACTGACTGTCGACTGATGTTGGCACTAGTCGATTGGTAACAACTGGATCAGGAACGAGCTCTGTTTAAGAGATCTCAGTTTGGTTGGGCAAAGGTTGACGAAATAAGGTTGGTTAAAGCTTATTAGTAGTTTGCGAGGTTGTGGCAAGATTTCTCCACCCACAAGAGCTACACGAGTTAGCCGGAGGCTTTCTAGGAAATCATCCACCGACGGATCAGGATCATCCATCTTATGGACAGTCGTGGAGTAGGAGCGTCATTTCCGAACCATGTAAATCGACGTGTGTTAGCGGTTTATATTCCTTGTTAGTTTTAGTTTTATTTTATATTCCGTTATGTGCAAACAAGTGTAGGAAGAGCCGTAAATCAAGTGGATGATCAGTTATTTACCCTCTCTAGCCGTACGATCAAAGTCCCAACACCTACTTCCTGGTATTCTTCTTTGAATCAATAGGTTTAGAAGATTGCTTTTGGTATTTGTGCATGAATCAACAGATTTGATGATCGATTTTGGTATTTGTGCACGAATCAACGAAATTGATGGTTATCCATTGCATCAGTCTGATATCAGAGTCGCGTCGATCTTGTGGAGTCAGTGTTGTCTCCTTCTTCATGACATATTTTGTCTTTCTATTTCCTGATATTCATATGCAAATCAACATGTTTAGAAGATCGCTTCCAGTATTCGTGCGCAAATCAATGGATTCGATAGTCGATTTTGGTACTCATGTGCGAATCAACGGAATCGATAGTTATTTGCTACACCGATAGTTTTCCACTGCATCAGTTTGATATCGAAGACAAGTTGATCTTGTGGAGTCATGCCGTCGAGAAGACAGCAGCGCATTGACGACTTCAACAACGTGTACGAATGTGAGATGGAGCAGCAGGTTTGAGCTATTGGCGAACTGATGGAACGGATGGAGGCTTTTGGCAAATGGATGGAATTGGCTATGAAAAACTTGCTAAAAGGATGGCGGTGAAATTTGAAAACTAAAATAGAAGAAATCTGATCTAACGCCATCACCGCACAAACTCGGGTGTCGAAACAGGTGATGGAGAGGAGGAGGATGCTTATGAAGAAGAAGTTCCCGACAGGTGACAAAGAGCAAAAGTAAAGATGACCACAAGCAATGGGAGATAGGTATGAGAATTAAAATCCCTGAGTTTTATGGCAGCCTACAACCAGATCTATTTATCTGCTCATATGATGAGGAGATGGATGAAGTCGACGACGATGAGAAAGATGTGGACAACAAGATCGAAATTGTCGGTGATCTAATTTATGATAAAGACGAGATCAAGTTAATTAACGAGTCAGTTTATGATGATGATGAAATAGATGAACACAACCGGATACAATAAAACCTGATGAGGAGAGAGGCGCCCTTACTCAGTTCTAGATTGTCAGCCTAAATGTGAAAGCATCTTGCCTTCAATTCTATACATTCAGAAAATTGCTACCAAGGCTCTTTTTCATTAAAATCCTTGAAAATGCTATGTAAAAGTTCCTTCAGTCTGTGGAACTTTTCGAGGAGATTGAAGGATGCAAACTTGCCATATTTGCTGCTCTTGCATTCCCTTAGAGATTCTCAGACCTTCTATCTGAGATGGCTTCCAAGAATTGTTCAAGGTTAATCTCGTTGCCAAGGGACTATTTGTTACTGTTTTCTTCTACGAATATTCGGTTGAAAACAGCTTGGATGATCTTATATTGCTTTTGAAGTAAGGTAAAATGGAGAACAAACTGCCAAAACGCTCAACTGAATGTTTTTCTGAGCATATTGTTAATGCACCGAAGTACTCTTCATATACTATGCCAGAAAAAATTGATGTGTGCAAAACTGAGTATCAGATTCTCAAATTCGGAAATAAAATTATGCCTAGATCGTCGAGGATTCTCAAAGTTCAATATCTATTAATAGATTTTACTTACTTGGTGTTAGATGATCTTCTTCCCGAACTACTACCTGACACTATTCAAATTCAAGCATGATTTTTTTCCACCATAGTGAAAATGATGCGGATAGAAAAATAAATCGAGAAAGCAATTTTAATGATGTAGACAAAAGAGTAAATCGAGAAAGCAATTTTAATATTTTTATTATTTTTATTGAGTTTAGTATTTTTGTTAATTTTTACACTTGATATCTAGGGTATTTTTTTTTGTTAATTTCTGTTTTTTATATTTTTAGTATGTTTAGAATTTTTTTCATTCTATTAGTATTTCTTTGTTTTGTATATTTAAGGTTGGAGTCTAGTGCCCTGATTAGCTATAAAAGACATTATTTTGATTAATGTTATTTTTGATTGATCATTATTTTCTTATATTCTTCTTTAAATCGAAACAGATTGAGAAGATCGTTTCAGATATGCATGCACGAATTAATAGATTCGATAATCGATTTCGATATTTATACATGAATAAATGAAATTAATAATTATCCGTTGCATCTAATGGTTTAGAAAGAAAATGTGTTCCGACATGAAATGAACTATCTTATTCCTTATTACCTATAATAAAAGTTGGTATTGAATCTTTGGAGACTCATTTTATAATGTGATAGGCATGTTTCTTCTCAACTAGTACAAGCATCGAACATGACGCAACTAGCGTCATTAATTGTGAGATAACCAACTCTTTTCAATTGTACACGAGGCATGTCTAACTGTTAGGATTCATGCAAGTTTGCTTTCTTCTATTTCGTGCTCGTCATTTGAATGCGTAATTGCATTAATCAGAGATGGCCCTTGGGGTGGCCAAACAGGGCGTATGCCCAGGGCTCCATTTTAGATGGTCCGCCAATTAATTTATTTTAATATATTATACTATTCAAAAATTATAAATAAATAGATTGTCCAATAAAATTGAATTTAATGTCAAATCCAAAATATATATATATATATATATATATATATATATATATATATATTATCATCAATTGAAAATCCTACTTCTTAGAAAATTAAAAACACATACAAATTTGGAGTAAAAGAGGCTAAGCCCAACCCTGATCCATCACTGTCTCTAAAGTCCAAGCCGTCACCTTTATATTTACCCTCATCGAAGTCAACTTCCATTGTAGGAGCTTTCACTTCCCCCACTTTCTTTAATTTCACCACTATTTTCTTCGTCTTTAAGGTGACAGCAACCCTTACTTCTTTGATTTCACTACTACTTCTTTTATCAAGACCACCCCTGTTATAGTCGTGATTGTCTATCAAATTTTATTGACTATTTTTGTCACTGTAGCATCAGCTGAAAGAGCTTTTCAAAGTTAATATTATTAAAATCTTATTTAAGAACTATAATGAGTCAAGAGAGATTGAATGACTTAACAATCCTCTGTATGGAAAAAGATATATTGGAGGATATCTCATATGACCATATAATTGATAACTTTGCTTCAAAAAATGTAAGAATAGTCCATTTATATAATATTGATTATTGAATAAGTTATTTTAAAAAATTATATAAAATATTCTCTAGTGTATAGTTTGTTCAATTACATATTTTGGTTTACTTTGATTATAATATTTAATTAGTTTTTTAATATATATTTGACTTTTCAAGTTAATACAAGAGGGAGGGCCCCAATGGACAAATCTATACCTTCGCCAAGGGGCTAGTTTTTCTCGGGGCAGCCCTTGGAATCAATACCAATGTCACATGCATAATTCCAAAATTTACTTGGTATTCATCTCTTAGGCAATTAATTCAAAGCCTACACCAGTGATCTCCTTCCACTATGAACTTTTCCTTTTTGGATATCTTCTGGAGATAGAAAAGTCTCTTACAATATGTTCTTATAAGAACACAACAAGAAAATGAATATAAATACAAATGAAATCGAAAATGACTTTACAATGAGAAACTTGTTTTTGATATTATATTTTTGCTTGGAAATGTCTCTTGTTGATCCATAAATATACCAACACTTTGTTTCAGAATCTCCAAGAATCGGCTCGTAGAATCCTCCTCGAAATCCTCTTTATAAGGTTGCTATTAGGGTTGATTTTCGTGTAGCAATCAATTGCTAGACTTTACCAATCCAATACCATCTAATATGTCATTTAAATCTTGAGAACGATAATTTTTTACCTTATCAATTGATTGGTAAGACTCACCAATTGAGTCGAATTGCATGGGCTATCAATTTAGGAGTGTTATGTTTAGTGCTACAGTGTTACTAATCAATTGCCAGAACTCGTTAAGAGATTGGCACTGTAGTAGAAAATCTTAAACCCAATTACTATAACAAATCCCAAAGTTACGATAACAAACCCTAATTACGATAACGAATTCTAATTTTTGGGGTTTAGAGTTTGCAATAAACCCGGGTATTATAGTAACCTTAGTTACTGTAGTAAACTTTAAAAACATCTCAAAATCTCAATTTCGGGATTTAGAGTCTGTCGATTGATCAATACGCCCTATCAATCGACGAATACTCGTGTTTTAATCTTATCAAATTGAATCTCATCTTGCCCGGTGATGTGGCTGAATGGGTAAGCCTCCATGTGTCCCCTTGAAGGTCAAGGTGTAGGTCAAGATGTGTGCTTATGCGGCGAGAATTGTGACTAGAGATGACTTACCCCGACTGGCTATGACAAGGCAAGAATTTTGAAGAGATAACTTACCCTGATTGACTATGACGACTGTCTGATAGACTACAAAGATTAATTATTCCTAAGCGGAACATAGCTCTCCCGAGTGGACAGTCTCCTTTCTTGAGGAGGGATTTACAAACCAAATTAAGAAAATAATTTAGCCCTTGGGGCTTTGGTGTAACGGAAGGATGACTAGTTGTCATCCCGAGCATTCGCGTTTCAATCCCTAGCTACGACGTATTTTGCAAAAAAATTTCCTCCAAATGGGGCGCGAACCCTGGGATACTGGGCTTATGGACCGCCCTCCGCGAGTGTTTCCTGATTTATCCTAGCAACCGATGGAAAACTTCCGTGGGACTGGATCGATCGTCCAAAGTTCGATGTTACCCAACCTTGTTAACTATTTTTTTATCCTTTCTTAAGGAGGGGCATCTCGAAAAGGTGCTTGTAAGGTTCGTAGTTATTAGCCACTCGAGGCTAAGTCCACTGACCAAGTGCTGGACTAGCCAAGGCATACAGGTCACATGAGACTACTCTTTATCTCAGCGACCTAAATTTCTTTTAAATGATCCTTAAAAATCATCGTTCGCCAAAAGTAACCGTCACTCTTCATAAATAAAAGCCCAGGACAAACATTAGAAATTGAAGGAATAAGTGGGAATAATAAGGGGGCATTAATGCGTAGACAATAATATGCATTGAAGGAATTAATAACAAAAATAATGATTAAAGGATCATTAATGTCAAATAAGATTAATAATCAATTGAGAAAGTATAAAAGGAGGCTCAAAATAACCATAAAAGGATAGGTTTTTTTTAATCTTAAAAAATCTCTATTAATTAATCATTGATTTTGACTTAAGCATCGAAATAGCATTATTGGGATACTTCAGGTGTCATTTTGACATCTCACTTTACCACTTACATATTATCAAATATCGAAATTCAATTTGAATTAACTCAAACTAAAGGAGTGTTTGGGAGAGTTTCTGCTACCTGCTTTTTAGATTCTGGCTACATAGAATCACTTTTGAGTGTTTGGAAAGGCTAGATTCTGCTTTAGCTTCTGTTACTTTTGCTCAGAAGTTAGAAGCAAAAATTTGATGCTTCTATCTGCTTCTGCTTTTTTAATTTATGATATAACATTAAAAAATAATATTTATATCCTTAAATAATATAACATTTTACCTGATTGCCACTTGCCGCTATATATATATTATATTTATATAAATTATATTATTTTTTATTTTTTTATTAATTTTATATATTTTTTCAAATATTCAAATTATAAAAAAATTAATTTTAATACTATATTTAAAATATAATAATAATTATATCACTATTTAAAATATAATAATAATTACGTGAACAAATTATTGATAGTATCGAAATTATATTTAAATAATTAAAAATGATTAATTTATATAGTTTAAGGATATTATTATCATTCAATTAAAAATTAAGCTTGGAAGCAATTATTCTCCCAAACACTCAAACTTTATCTTGTATCAGCTTTTGACTTCTATTTTCAAACACTGCTTACTTTAGCTTCTTACTAACTTCAAGATAATCACTACAAGAATCACTTTTCAAGAAGTAAAAGTTCTCCCAAACACTCTAGTCAATCAATCTTGACTAGAGGTTGATTATACCAACTCGAAAGTCACGAAAGTTTGTGATGGAGAGAGGTACCTTTGATTCAGAGAGAAAATATATGAATCTTGTAGGTACTTTCACATAACCGTGTCTCTTTTCAAAATTAATGTTCATAAATATTTTATGATATTAATTAATGGCCAAACTTGATAGTTTGTGAAACCAATATATAGGTTTTTTTTTCAAAAATAATTACTATGTAATTCTCAATATCATTAATTAATTTATATTTTTGTTTATTTTCATATTTAGTTGTTTTCTCCATAGAAAGATTGTATTATGAGAAATTCAACTAGTATATTTTTTCCTATTATTAATAAATTATTTCTTTTAAAATTTATTCTGCGTGCATATCTGATCCACGGAGGCATGAGGCAATACAAATCTTACCAGAAGATTGTTTGTTTAATTGATTATTTAGAATTTAACATCAAAAGTCCCGAATAACTCAAAGTCAACTTTAATTGTCAATTATTACTAATTTATCGCGGTTGACTTCTACGCTCCATCGATCCATATTCTTTCCTCCCCGAAAAGTAACGAAGAATTAGCACAACGTCCAACGTTTATTCCTCCACGTGTCGCAGCCGCGGGACACGTGGGGCTTAACAGTCAACGGCTGCCCCCGTTGACTGTCACGTCTCGCATGGCAAGGTTACCAGGTCCACTACGAGTTTCATCCGTTGATCTATGTGGCAATGAGATGCTGACCGTCAGATCAAGAACATAGCCCTTGGGGTTGCGGTTTCACGTTTGACTTTATAAACCTCTTTGATTTCCTCTGTTCCTCTTCGAGTTCCACATCTGGATCGCTTCGATCTCTTCGATTTTGAGTTGAATTCTTGAAATTTCGCCAGCGAATTACGTCGAGGATGGCGGTGGATTCGACGGGGTACGCGACGACGGACCATCACGCGGAGATCCAGGAGGCGGCGGCTGCAGGGCTTCGGAGGTTGGAGCGGCTCGTCCTCCAGTTCTCCCTCCACCGGCCGTCGTCGGACTGCCGAGACATCGCCGACCAGATCGTCAAGTTCAAGGACGTTATCTCCGTCCTGAAAAGAACCGGCCACGCCCGCTTCCGCCGTGGACCTCAGCCTGCCGCCGTCTCTGCTCCCCTCCCGTCCACCGTGACGCTGGATTTCACAGGCAGAGTCACTGGCGTGGTGGGCGACTCTGCTGTTCTCGTCCCTTCCACCGGTGCTGCCGCCGCAGTCACCCGCGGGGGAAACCCCGCTGGCATGTTCCCACAAGAGGAAGGACGCGCACGACACCGTCCACTCCGCCGGCGATGTCTCCGGAGGCCGCTGCCACTGCGCGAAGAAAAGGTACGCCCGCCGTACGTCAAACTGCGCACGCTAGTCCGTTTCCGCTTTCCTTCCCTAAATTCCGCACTCTCACGATGCATTTCCGAAAAAGGAGCCGAGACAAGAAGACGGTGGTACTGCGCGTGCCGGCGATAAGCTCCAGGAACGCCGACATCCCGGCAGACGAGTACACTTGGCGGAAGTACGGGCAGAAGCCGATCAAAGGATCGCCTTACCCGAGGTACTTAAACTTGCATTCTATACCGTCCGATTGCGCCAAGGCGCCGCCGTGGCTCGATCTGACCCGTTGGTCGTCGTTGCAGGGGCTACTACAGGTGCAGCGGCGTCAACGGATGCCCTGCTCGTAAGCAGGTGGAGCGGGCGGCCGACGATCCCGCTATGCTCATCGTGACTTATGAGGACGAGCACCGGCACGACCCTCAGGGAAAGTCAACGCCGGAGCTACCAGTCGTCGAGGAGGCTTCCCGTTGACCACTCTGTAGTCTTCGCCTTTGACATTAAAACTGTCTTGCTCAACTAAATGAATAGATAAATATATGTGAAAAAGATTAAAAATTTATGGTTTAAATTATCTCATATTTGAATAGATATAAATGAATTTTATCTTTATAAATTTGATTTCCTAAAAGAAATTCAAAGATGATAACGAAGGCTCGAACTCGATGCGAATAAATATTTTTAAAATAAATTATACTCCTTTTTTTCCTCTCTCTTTACGTTTATATAATTTTGAATCGATATCTTCAACTTAAATTTTAGCATCATAAATAAAAGAAGATTTGGTAATTATCAATAAAAGATTTATGAGTTTTGATAAAAGATTTGGTAGTCTCTCGTTGCTGTTTTTATAATTATCTCATAAATATTTGATTTATGAGTTTTGATGTGAATATAGAAGATTTGGTAACCTTGATTTATGAATTATCAATAAAAGTAATAAAATTATCATAAAATTAGAGTAATTTTCTTTATAAATTTACTTTTATTAAGCAATTAAATCGTTTTACTAAGCGCACCATATTTTGATTTACAAGAAAAATAAATTATTCTAGACACAAAATGTATACAAACATGGATGCAAAAAAAATATCTCTAGAATATCAAAATAGATAAAACAAAATGTTACAAGATTTTCACTTTACAAGAGGAGAAAGGTTATCTCATTCATAACTCTCAATGGACGGTAAGAACCCAATCGGTGGAGGCAACAATTTTTCATACGAAAGAAGCCAATATCAGATATTGTTCAGGTCTATAAAAGCAATTTGATCTATCCATAAAATTATTACAGTTTATTCCCTTAAAAGTGTCAGTGAAATCCCAATAAAATCTTCAATCGATAATAAATAGGTAAACTTAAAAAAGGAATAATGCTAAAGATAAAAAAAAAGGTACATGAGTTTGAGTGCCCAAAAGAATTTTTAAAAAATCATATATTCGTTACCAGACTTCAGAATTGCATTCTCCTGAATCGGTTAAAATAATTTCTAATATTTTTAAGAAGAAATTAAAAAAATAATAATCCCGTATTAGTAAAGTTATTACCTTTCATATATGTCAATACAGGTTAATTCCATTTAAGTGCCCTTCAGACAAACTAATTTCCGACTAAGAAAAGAACTCAGCTCTTCAAACAATATCAGAGTAAAGTAATTAATCTTTTGTTCTCATAACGCAATAGTCAATCGAGAGTTTCTGTTACACCCAAAACTCGATCTTGAGGAACTGGTTTGAATTTCTTGAAATACAAAATTGAAATAATCTCAGATAACCCAAGCTTTTGTATAAATTCACCCCGCGTGAAATAAATAAACCATTTTGACAGATGAGCATTTGAGAGTTGATCTGAATTAGAACTATGTTATTACTTTTCATAATCACAAGTAAAATATAGATCATTTCCTTCACAAGGTTCCTAGTCAATACCTCGAAAGAGCTCAACACTTAAACAACACTTACTAATCTAACAATTTCAATATATATGTGAATAAATAAACAAACTTAACCAAGCAAGATAAAAAAGTAAAATTCAAAAAAGTGAAGAAAAAAAGACGGTCTATATTCACCTCCCTTGCGTGGGAAGCTTCATGAGGTCTGACTTCTGCTGGTATTGATTATCCTACACTTTTCATCATATGGTGCAACATAAACCTTTTGGTGAAATAATGGATTGAGACGAAGAGATGAGAGGCTACTCATCCACCTTTTAGCATCGTATAGTTCATTTGATGCCTGAACTATCTCATCAATCATGAAGGCCAACCCTGTAGTCCAGCAAAAACACTTAGCGCTGACATTATTTTCCAATCCTAGCATGCATTGATACATTGATATTGATTAAAGTTATTTTGTCAAGTGTACTTGAGAGTTTTTGTGTTCCATGAGGCATCTTAGTGAGGTACATTAAGAGGCCTAACAACTTGGCAGCAAAAAAACAAGTGGACTCAATTTACAAATTCAGCTGAGTTCTTTGTTAATGGAATGTGGACTCTATTTATCGAACAATTAAGGATTAAACATTCCCATGCAAAATGGTTAGGCCCATGGCATGTCTGGGTTTCTGTGCAATTCCCATCAAATGACTGTTTTTGCATATATTAGCACTAGGAGAGCATGCACAAAGGCATTGATAGTTCAAACAGGAAGATCTTCAGTAGATCCTTGTTAGTGCACTAGTGTCTTTCCAGCACCAACACCTGGAGCTGATCTGAGTGTTACTAAACTACCATGGGCGACGGCGAAAATTTCGACATTCAGTTAACATGGCTTCAATACAGAAATCTAAATACATGACTAGAAAAGTTATGTCAGGAGTTCACTGATAGAATTTGATTTTCTCCTAACCTATAAATTATAAAATAAAATAAGAACTCCGAAAGAAAAAAACACGTCATATAATATGGATCTATTATTTTTCGAATCATGGCATAATGAGAATAAAATTGTAAACCGAAAGACAAGGAACCTGATTGAAGAGTCATCGTCCTTGTCGTAGCGTCGTCGGCTTGATCCCTATGGAAGAAGATGCAGCGGAAAGAAGGAGGATCTTCTAAGAGGCTTGGGGTTGACGGCGCCGTAAAGTTTCTTGTCAATGGAGAACAAGAAACTAAGTCAAGATGGATACCCTAAACCCTTGGGGACCTCCCCTTTATATAAAAATTCAATCTGTTATCAGCCCATAAATAATAACAGATTGGTCTAAAAGGTTCTATACATTGAATCCGCAACCAATAATCCGAAACCCAATAAACATAAGTTAGATCACTTTAAGGCTCAAATTGTATTTACATGTGCAACTTACAAATAAGCTCATCTAATAGGGATAATAATATCTAACAATCTCCTACTTGGGCTATATGTGAGTTGTATGTTAAATACAAGTAAAATTTTAGTTGATATCAAATTTATGGGTACAAGATACCCCTATAAACAATCTGGTCCATTAACTTCATTGGTATAGGACTAAAAGATCATAACTACTGTATATGATCGTAACAAGCCCCAACAGTAATCACAATACCAATGTCATTAACGACATAGATCAAGATGCGATGTATAGAGTGGAAATTACATGAAATGTGATCAGTGCATGTCAATTTCCAACTGGTCCAAAGTGACCTAAAAGAGTCTGATCATATTTGCAAATATCTTATGCTAAACTGCAATAGCAAATCATGATCCAAACTTTATAATTCCAAAAGGAATCTGTATCATATTTATAAACACCAAATGCTAAACAACAGTAGTAAATCATGATATCGTATTCGGAGTGTCAAACAAACATGTGAATTCTCATTAATATTTTGAACATTAAGTACGTACAATAATCAAAATAAAATATTTGTCTTTATTAACATAGAGCAATAAATAAATACAGACTCCCACTAGATAAGTTCTTCTCCATAAGAAGAACTCCCATATCCACAACATGCGCATGAAACACCTTAGGCACCAAGCCTTTGGTGAGTGGATCGGTCAACATGGAATCTGTGCTGATGTGCTCTACCATGATTTGACGACTCTGAACTCTCTCTTTAACCGCTAGAAACTTGATGTCGATGTGTTTGGACTTCGACGAACTGCGGTTGTTCTTAGCATAAAGTTCTGCGGTTTTATTATCACAGTAGATCCTCAGTGGCCTGTCAATGTCATCAACGATATGCAATGTTGTGATGAAGTTCCGCAGCCAAATCCCGTGATTGGATGCTTCGTAGTATGCTACCAATTTGCCTCCATAGTAGAAGTGACTACTAACGTCTGCTTGACGCTCTTCCAAAATATAGCCCTCCAGCAAACATGAAGATATAACCTGAAGTGGACCTTCTACTATCCAAGCATCCAGCAAAATCAGAGTCTGAATAACCAATCACCTTCAGATGATCTAACCTCCGACACGTGAGCATGTGTCTTTTAGTTCTTTGCAAATACCGCATCACTCTTTTAATTGCTTTCAGTGCGACGGTCCTGGATTATTAACATATCTGCCTAACATCCCAACTATAAATGTTATATTTGGTCGAGTGCAAACTTGTACATACATCAGACTTCCACTGATGACGCATATGGAAATTGTTCCATCTCCTTTATTTCAAGTTCAATCCGTGGATACTGCTGCAAACTAAACTTGTCACCTCTTGACACAGGTGTGTCGCCAGGTGTACAGTTCTGTATGTCATACCTTATAAGCACCTCTCAATATAGGCCTGTTGTGAAAGTCCAAGAATGTCTCTTGAACGATCACGACAGATCTGAATGCCTAGAACAAAAATGTTTCACCAAGATTTTTCATTTCAAATTTACCAAATAGAAATGACTTGGTTTCATGCAGCAGACCCTTATTATTGCTCGCAAACAATATATTATCCACGTACAAAACAAGTATAACAAACTTGCTCCCACTGAACTTGACATATATACACTAATCAACAGGGTTCTCTTTAAATCCAAATGAGGTAACTACTTGATCAAATTTCCGGTACCATTGATGGACGCCTGTTTTAAATCATAAATGGACTTCTTTAATCTACATACTAGGTGCTTTGAGTCTGAGAACTCAAAGTTCTCCGGTTGCTCCACGTACAAAACAAGTATAACAAACTTGCTCCCACTAAACTTGGCATATATACACTCCTCTATATCTCCTTTCCGGTACCATTGAAGAATGGTGCTTTTAGTCTGAGAACTCAAAGTTCTCCGGTTGCTCCGGTTGCACCATATATATAGACTCCTCTATATCTCCATTGAGGAATGCAGTATTTACATCCATTTGATGTAGCTCCAAATCAAAATGAGCTACAAGTGTCATAATTACCCTAAGGGAGTCTTTCGTCGACACAGGTGAGAAAGTCTCCTTATAATCAATGTCTTCCTTCTGAGTGAATCCCTTAGCAACAAGACGAGCCTTATATCTTTCGATATTGCCCTTTGAATCCCGCTTGATTTTAAATATTCATTTACAACCAACGGGTTTCGAACATTTAGACAATTCGACAAGTTGTCAAACGTTATTGTCTGTCATAGACTTCAACTCTTCTTGCATTGCATTAATCCACCTTTCAGGGTTAGAGCATTGTTTAACTTCTTGGAAAGATGTAGGATCATTTTCCAACCCTATATCAAAATCATGCTCTCGGAGATAAACATAGTCACGAGAATTCGTGCTTCTCCCTTCCCTTGTGGATCGCCTTAAGGACACTTATGTTTGAGATAGCTGAGGTATTTGCTCATCAATATGAGGTAATACTTCAATTTCAGTGGTAGACTCCTCTAATTGCATTGGAGATGTTATGCGAATATCTTAGTTCACTACGCTCACTGGATGTGCAGTATCCATAATGTGCGGTATGGTAACCATACCACTACTGATCACACTAGTAGTGACCATAGGAGGATCGTCAATGCTTTCCTCAAAAGATACCTCCTTGATTTTATCGCTCCCACTGTCCTCAATGAATTTGACATTTCCCGTTTCGAAGAAGGATCTATTAGAGAGATCATAGAATTTATACCCTTTTGATTTCTCGCAATAACCTACAAAATTACAGCTAACATTTCTTGAGTCCAGTTTCCTTTCATTAGGCTTGTAAGGCCTAGTCTCAGCTGGATAACCCCAGACGTGTAAATGCCTAATGCTAGGCTTTCTACCCGTCCACATCTCGAATGGAGTTTTTTTTTGTTACTGTCTTACTAGGTACTCTATTGAGTAGGTAAACTGCAGTCTTGAGTGTCTCATCCCATAAAGACTCCGGTAGAGAAGTGAAAGTCATCATACTTCTCACCATGTCTTTTAGGTTCGATTACGATGCTCAGCTACACTATTCTGACTGGGTGTACCAGCATGGTATACTGAGGCGCAATCCCACACTCAGCAAGGTAATTTGCAAAAGGTCCTGGACGTTGTTCACCTGATTTATCATATCGACCGTAATATTCTCCTCCATGGTCAGATCGGACGACTTTAATTTTCTTACCTAGTTGAAGTTTAACTTCGGCTTTGAAAATTTTGAGCATGTCTAAAGATTGCGACTTCTCATGAATAAGGTACAGATAGTCAAATCTAGAATAGTCGTCTATGAAGCTAATAAAATATGTGTATCCATTCCAAGATGCCTTAGGGAATGGTCCACAAATGTCCGTATGTATTAGCTCCAAAACGTCACTACAACGGCTAGCCCCTTTATTCCTTTTGTTAGTTGTTTTCCCCTTAACACACTCTATGTAGACATCAATGTCTGACATGTCAAAGGAATCAAGAATTCATGTGACATTAACCTTTCTAGGCATTGTTTGGATATATGCCCTAAACACTTATGCCACAACATAGAAGAATTCTCGTCGGTCAATTTATGTTTCGTACCTATACTATGCATTATTACGTTGTCAATAGTAGGAGTAAATGTGTTCAATTTATAAAGCTTATTAACCAAGGAACCATTGTCAATCAAAATTGAATTATAGAAAATACTAAACATTTCATTTTCAAATGAACAAGAATAACCTAGTTTGTCCAAACAAGAAATTGAAATTAAGTTCCGTCTGAAAAAGGTACAATGAATGTATTCTCTAAATCCAAATAAACATCAGTTCCTAAATAAAGCCTAAAAACACCAATAGACTCGACTGCAGCCTTCTTCCCATTCTCCATATAGATGTATCTTTCACCATCAAGTGGAAGTCGGCTCCTAAAACAACCCTACATAGTGACACTTATGTGAGTAGTAGCACCAGTATCTATCCACCAAGTGTCAATGGGTACAATAGCTAAATTGACTTCCAAACTAACAAAGTTGAGAAGTTTATTTCCAGAATCTGCAGTTTGCTTTCCTTTTCCTTTGTTATTAATCTCTTTCGCTTCTTGCTCGTACTTTGAGAACCAGATGCTAAATGAGCAATCTCAGATGTCTCAATCTTCAGTCTCTCCTCCTCTTGCACGCATTGAGCAATAAGCTCATTCAATGTCCACTTTTCTTTTTGAGTATTATACAATATCTTAAAAGGAGTGAATCGTGCAGGCAGAACATCAAGACGAAATGCACTAACATACTCTCAGACATATTGAGTTTTAGTGCTTTCAGACTTGTCGTTATATTGGACATCTCCATAATGTACTCTCTTATATTTCCTTTACCATTGTACCACATGGTTATCAACTTTGTTAGAAGTGTGGTAGTCTCGACCTTTTCATTTGAGGTGAATCGGTCTGCCAGTTGGTTAAGAAAACTCCTAGCATCTTCTCTCTCTATGATTGAGTCCTTTATTTGTGCCGGTATGGAAAGCTTCATGATGCTTAGACTCATACGATTTGATTTCTCCCATAACTGAAATTCAACCCTCTGCTCTATAGTGCTAGTCAAAGATGTGGGCGATCATTCCCTAATGCATAGTCTAAGTCCATGCAACCTAAGACTACGATCACGTATTCTTTCCATTCAGCAAAATTCGAACCAGTTAATGTTGAGATGTTATTAATGCTAGCAGTAACAGATTACACTGAAATTAAAGAGAAAAATTTATTTAAGCTCACGATTTAACTAAAGTCAAGAACATATAAATATATAATAATATTATGCAAATAAATAAAATTTAAATACATATGAATGAGCTCCTTATGAGATACCAAATTGCATTTTAATCTGTGAATTAAAATATAATTTGTTAGCGGTACTCTCTGATATAACTCAAACTTTAATTGACCACACAATGTGTCTTCCTTTGGGTCGATCCATTGTGCGCATAATACGAAATTTTATATGAGTTATATATTTTGGTTCATAGCTTACAACAACTTTAATCTGCCACGCAATATCTTCCTTTGGGCCAACATATTTTGTCATGATAGAACAAAATAAATTATGTTCAATAGTTGTAAACTATCTTAAACATATATCTGGCATAAAAGTAACTTTCCTTTGGGCGATTACTCTTAGCATAGATATACGTCTACCAACACAAAATACACTAAACCTTCCTAAGGTGCCTTCCTTTGAGCCAACACAATACTTCAACATAGTAGCACATTGTGTTGATAGACCCAAGAAAATTCTAGAAACTTTAACCGAATAGATAATTTCTAATACCTCTAAATTAGACTTATTAATCGATTGATACCATATGGTAATCGAATGGTATGATCCAATCGATTATCCCAATCGATCTAAAAACCTATTATATGCCACTATATGATCGTATATAGAACCCTCCTTAGAAGTTTAGAGTTACTTTCTGATTTATAATTAAATAATATTATTTAATCCTTTGATCATATATATATATATATATATATAATCACTATTTCACGTATATAGAAATAGTTTTTTTCTTTTAATAACACTGTTTCATAGAAACGTGTATATATATATATATATATATATATAATTTTCTTTTTAATACACTGTTTCATTGAAACGTATATATATATTTAATACCTTTTTTTTAATTCACTGTTTCGCATAGAAACAGTATTACGAAATCATTTTTTTATTCGCTATTTTAGACTTGGTAATCAATTGACCGACCAAATTAATCAATTGAACCATCGCGATTTGACCTAAAAATTAGGTTAAACACGATGATTCTTCTGCCGTTTTCATATTCTTCACAAAAAAAATATGAAAAAACTTGAAAAATAAGTCTATCCTAGAATCTTCTTTTACATGATTTTCGACAATCAAAATTGTATTATACTAGGAAAACTTAATCTAGCATACAAACAATAAATCGACGAAAAATTTAAACTTTATTGCCATAAAAACGATGAAACAAAGTCAAAGCTCTGATACCAATTGATAGAACATTGCGTTTTCTCCCAACCGCATGAATTCTAAAAATAAAATAAGAACTCGAAAGAGAAAAATACAAGTCATATAAACATGGATATATTGTTTCTTCGAATCATGACATAACAAGAATAAAATTATAAACCGAAAAACAAGGAACCTGATTGAAGAGCCATCGTTTTTGTCGTAGCATCGTCGACTTAATCCCTGTGGAAGAAGATGCAACGGAAAGAAGAAGAAGGATCTTCCAAGGAGCTTAGGGTTGACGGCGCCGTAAAGTTTTTTAACAATGGGGAATAAGAAATTAGGTCAAAATGGATACCCTAAACCTTTGGGGGCCTCCCCTTTATATAGAAATCTGTTATCAGCCCATAGATAATAACAGATTGGTCTAAAGGGTTCTATATATTGAATCTACATCCAATAATCCGAAACTTAATAAATATAGGTTAGATCACTTTAAGGGCTTAGATTGTATTTACATGTGCAACTTATAAATAAGCTCACCTAATAGGGATAATAATATCTAGCATTCACTTGGTGAAATGTAAAATTTCAATGAGAAAAGAAATATCTTGATGGGTTGTTTTCCAGAATTCATGAAAATGCAGAAGAAGAAAAATTGCATTTCAACAATTTATATCAATGAAAGTAGTATCCCAAGGTGGTAAAAGGGGTGATTCGCTTGCCCTCGGGACCCCCTCCAACCCGTCCCAGAGCCAACACGAAGAAGGTAAATCACGAGGCTACTAGCCCGGATGTTGTGACTAGCGTGTGGAAAGGGCGGGCACACTGGCTTTGCCAGATTTTGACTCCAAGATCTCAAGGTGGCAACACCACAGACGCTAGCCATCAGTCTATCACGTGGGACCCAACATCATATCTAAATAACTGATCCATTCAAATGTAAGGAGGTAATGATTTAGAATAGATGTTGCATATTTGAGGGTTTAAATTAATTATGCAAATGATGTACCATATGAACCAGAAATCTCTTTTACCTTCATGGGGAATTCCATTGGCACAGTGCATTTTGACGAAATCAATAACCTCAATGGGGGAAACTCCTGCAAGCTTCAATTTTTTTACTGCCTTCATGAGAGATTCTTCCCAAATGGGAATGCCTAATTTGAATTCCACCATAGAACGCTCATAGAGTATAGTTCCCCATAGTATGTTTACCTGAGACTTTACGTTGGTGGCCAGTTTGGTTGCATCACTGATTGAGAGCTCTTTGAAATTACCATCCAGTACCATCTTCTCTGAGAGGACCTTTTCCCCTCTAGGTTTAGACAGTTTATTGGGCCACTGGTTTTCTGAATTCTCCTCCCACATCTTTAACCCCTTTCCAACATTATCCTCGGCATTTTTGAATAACTCAAAGAGTTTTGCTGAAGGCCACACAGCGAAATCTACCTTGCTTCCAAGAGCATAATACCATGAAAGTCTTGCTAGCTCAAACTGTTGTTGACCAAGGGCGATATGTCCTTCATAGAAGTCAGGTCTAATTTTCAAGGCTTCTTCATATTTATTACCTGCCTTGATATATTCCATCTGAGCCCAGTTGTAGGCATCTTTTACCTTTTCAAGAACTAATCCGTTGGATGAATCTTTTGGCAAGAACAACTTCTTCCTAGCACGAGCTAGAAGAACATTTCCCCAATTAAATAAAGCAAGTGCCGCCATTTGCTGAAAATTACTTTCGGCAAGATTAGATATTTCCTGGGCTTCTTCGCTTGTGACTGTATCTTCTATTGCCCCAGAATAGAGCTCCATACCAAGCTCATGAAGATCTGGAGATGAATGAGAACTCAAACCCAGATGCTTCTTAAAAAGCTGGGCATATTGCACAACCCATTCATCAATGTAAGTCGTTGAAATCTTTTCCTTGTCATTCCCGATGCTCAATAATTCTTCACTGTGACTACCTATTCTTTCCTGCCCTCTCAAAGAAGTTTCCGTATCCTCGAGGGATGGTTCGTGCTCAGGAGTAACTTCACTAAGATATAATCTGACAGAACCTTGTGGATCTGCAGACTCTTCCGCCCACCCTAGTTCCTTAGCTGCAGTGATGGTCACCAAATCCCCCTCTTTGTCTCTATACTTGATAAGGAAGGTTTTCAAGCTTGGAAATTTCTTGTGAACAATTTCCCTCAAATATGACATACTGCAATTAGCTGGTATTTGGGCCCATCTTATATCCTCTGCAAGGACTAACTTCACTACTTTCATAGGTTCTTTCTTAACTTCAATGTGCTTCTCCTCTGTGAGAGCTACTTTCTCCTCAGCTTTGTGGCTCCTGTTCTTCTTTTTCTTCTTCTTCTTCTTCTTGGTACTCTCTTTCACTACTCCAATATCTGGGATTTTTAAAACAGCGCTGTCATCCATCATGACATTGTTCTTCTCCATCGCTTTGCTTACCCTCTCAGATATCTCTAAGGCTGTTAAATTGTAAGGCTCCGATTCCAAAACAAGAGCAACATCTTCGCAAGCCAAATCAAATCTATTCAAGGCCTCATAACATCTCGCCCTTTTCAATAGAGCTTTAGTGTACCTGGGTGATGTCTCAAGAGCTAGATTACATTCAACGATTGCTCGGTCATAGTCAGGGCCCATCTGCATGTAACAAGCAGCAATGTTGCTGTGCAGGCATGCAGTATCGACGTGATTCTTAGGGAGAAGCTTTACAGCATTTGCATATTTGAGCAGAGATCCTTCGTAGTCCCTTTTCTGGAACAATTTGTTCCCGCCCTCTATCATATCGTGTGCCATTCCCAAATGGTTTGCTGTGTCCTCCTCTAATACTCCCAGATTGTGCTCGTTGGATTGCTATTTCTTGAGTTTGCATCATCGTCGCCGTTAAACTGAGCTCCTGAACTCTTCTTTTTGCCAGTAGACTTACCCATTATTTCTTTTCTTCACTTCCTTTTCTCTTCAAAAGGGGGAGGAAAAGAATCTTTTCTTTGCTTACAACTAAAACAAAATGCTAGCTTGTTTCAAGATTCAAATAATTAAACAAAAATGAGAATTGACGAAGACAATGAGTTCGTGAAACCCTAATCCTGCGTCAAAGGACTAGCATCTCCTTCCTTACTAACTCCATTGGCACAACCTCTGCAGATTGAAGCTAATACAGCGTCCTAAATTAGCAGACGCGTCATTTCCGACCGCCTAAAAACAATAAAAACCTAGCTTCCGCCAAAAGAACAAACCACTCGCGCAAAGAGTCAAAGCGGCGAGAAAACTTATCTGCTCGACGTCACTGCCGTGCCTTTCTTCTCGAAAAGATTGAATCTTCTCTTCGGCGTGATCGTCACCTCCGAAATCGATGCCGACGAGAAAAAAAATCTACAGAGGAAGCGTCTCGGCGAGGATTTTGCCAACCGCTGCTCTTCGATTCCTCCGCCAGCTTGTGACGACGAAGAATAGCCGAACGAAAGTCATGAACGACCACTACTTTTAGTTTAAAAAAAAAAAATCATTTATATGGAAAGTGAAAAAATAATTTAATTTAACGAAGAATAGCCGATCGAATATGAACGAAACTATTTATTTAAAAAAAAATCATTTGCAGTGAAAGTGAAAAATTAAATAAAAGTATTTAGTATTTTATATTATAATTTATATCGATAATTTTTGATCTCGTCCGAAAAACTATATCTAGCAATACGATGAACCCTCAAAAAATCAGTTAAAAAATGTACTTATTTATTAAGATTTTTTTAAAATTTTTTATTGAGCATATCATTTTTCTTTCTAAAATTCTTGTTATTTTATCTCCATATTAATATTGATATTAAGAATAAAATCATAAGTCTAAAAACTATAAAAGTTTTTTAATAATTTAAAATCATTATGGTATTTTTTTAAATAATCAATTGTAAGAGATACAATTACTAATATCTCCTATTTCCATTATGTCAAGCCCCGAGATTATCGTGTAATGGAAGGATGATTAATTATCATCTCATGTATCTGTGATTCGATTCTCAACTACGACATATCTTACAAGAATTTTTCCTTCAAATGAGTCGCGAATCCTGGGACGTTGATCTTATAGATCGTCCGCTGTAAGAACTTCCCGATTATCCTTGCGGCTGATAAAAAAAATCCGTGAGGCCGAATCGATCGTCCGAGATTAAAAAAAATCTCGTTAATTATATAAAGACTTTAATACAATTATATTTTTCCCTTAATTTATGGAGAATTATACTATATTATAATACAAATGATAAAATAAGATGAATAATTCACTTTCTCTAAATGCCTTTTAAAAATTTTAAATCATTAAAATATTATATCATAATTCTATCAAATAAATAAATTTAGAATGTCAATGACTAGAAGTTTGAGAGACAACTTTAACATTCTAAATATATTTATTAAAATATTAAATACTTTAAAATTCTACAATATCAAAATACTAATAAAATTTAATCTCTCCATATACACATTTGTTAGTGTCTCCCATCGAATCACAAATTTAATATATAAATCAAATCATTAAATTAGAGTAGATCCAAGTATCAACCTACTCAATTCACATACATCAAAAAAAGATTAGCTCAAGTCAATAAAGAGAAAAAACAAATTTTGTTTAACTTGATTTGAGAAAAAGTAATTAAAAGCCATCGATTTATTCCAATAACAAACTATTTGGATGGTTAATTGAAGTATTTTCTACTTTTAATCTTTAAATTGTGTTTCTTATCGATTCCATCGATCGGGTCAAGATCCTCCATGCCAATGGTCATCGATGAGCCATTCCAATTTGTGTTCTTGATCTTTGCCACCAAGGTGTCGTCTTTGCTAACAACATGAATCTCCCCTGTTAAATTAAGATCGAAAGGTAACAACTAAATAGATCGACCGACTGATAAACGGAAACGGTAAACCGAGTAAAGTGAATCGAAAGGAACGGAACACATGACATGCCTGTAGGATATGAAAAGAACCAAAGTACAATGGTGCAAAGGAGGATGACAAAGGGAATCATATGAACCATGTTCTCGGCCACTTTGATTCGATTTACTTCTTTCTTCTCGACCTCCGATTGAGGGTGATAGGGGGAGAGATGGTGGTCCATGTCAATGCTCGATCGCAGTCCTACAGCCGAGTACGAGCCCCCCATTGCTTGGGCTGCCATGCTCATGTGGGAATCCTCCGATGCTCGTGTTGTACTTCCCGATCGATGCATATTGAGATTGTCTCACTTCCTTTCTCTATCTTTTCGGGTTTAGTTTAGTATAATCTCACCTTAGCCTCCAATTTTGAAAGATATATAATAGTCGGGTAGAAAGGAAAACAAAGACAAATTTCGATATTTAAAAATAATTAAGACACAAAAATCTAAGTAGATCGAGATCCGATGTTGTTGGAGATTTTGTGTTGGCCTGTAATCACTTGAGCTAGAAAACTTGGTCAACGCATTTAAGAATATTCTAAGATTTATAATGTTATGGGTAGAAAATTTTGGTGTTTTGACATTGACTTAATCTAATAGTTCGTTGATTGTTTTTAAATTTAATCTTAATATCATTTTCTGAAATCAATAATCCAATTTATTTCAGCTTTAAGGATCAAAATCTTGAGTACTCTCTGCTTGACTTGGTTGGCCTATATCTAGTCCTCTCTCGGCTTGTTCAACCGATTCATTTGATTCGTCATCAAGTTCGCGAAATTTACTCATTCGATTAGCGCAACCGGCTCAATTATGAGACCAAACACACCATTATATTCTTAGTAAATGATAAATGATACAAGGCAGTGGATCTCACTGATCCCAGGCATCAACATATACATTTGCTTTCGAACTTCACTTGGGAGATTTGAAGCCTAAAGAAAGCAAACCTTTCCGCCTTCTTATTTACTTTGACATAGTACATATAGAACAGCACCATTCAGATGTCTCAGCAGCATGACCTTTATATTATTCATCTTTTATCCTTGTGATTTTCGCCAGACAATTATCGACCGGCCGAGGATGAGGCAAGTATCGAACTTGGCAGCGAGGATTTAGCCTTGTAAGCCTGCAGGTGGGCAAAGAAGATGACTCACTGGTAACATTTTCAACAGAGACCATTTTGAATGAGAGAGAATAGTTTGCTAACTCAAATAAAAGTATTAAAGCACTTACTGATACTTAAGAAGAAAATGGTGAAGGAATACAGATATCTCTAGTTCGCAAGTTCTTTTCCCGGGCACAATCTGCTTCCTGCTCCAAAGGCAAGAAAACTTCCGGCTTTCGGTATAAAATCCTGGATATGCGAATAAGTAATGTTTAACGATCAAAGGAAACTGCAAGATGCACATCTGAGAATTCGAAGAGGGAGGAAATCAGTTTTCTACTTACGTTCCATCGAGATGGGTTGAACTTCTTAGGGTCAGGATACAATTGAGGATCCAAGTTAACACTTCTGTACCAAACCTGAATTTTCCATCCCTTCGGTATTGAATAACCTGCAGTTGCATGTTATTCTACATTGGCCAAGTTTGAGCAAATGATTAGTGATTAGTAGCTCCTATAAGTACCATTGATATACATGTCTTTTGTCGCTTGCCGGAAAGACACAAATGAGATGTTAACTATGCGTAAAGTCTCATCTATAACCTTTAGAAAGAACAAGAAAAAAAATTGGTGTCAAGACTCGAGATCAACATAAGTCACTAAGAAGCTTGAAATTGAATTAGAAATTTTGGCAGGTCATGAATACATTATTGCTGATACTAATAGCTCTGCGATAGAAGCTATCCAAACCTTCGAAAGATATTCCATCTTCCTGATCTCTTTCATTGTTAGACCCTTCTGAGTAGGTGGTATATTTCTTTGAATTTCCTCTTGCTCTAACTACAAGGTATCATAATTTTGAATTGTCAGATTAAGATGCCTAGAAAAATGGTGATCGATTGACATATGCTACCTTTGCTTGCTCAAAAATTTCTGGATTTTCTTGAAGAAATACAGTTGCCCACATGGTTATATGCCCGGACGATTCATGGCCAGCATTGAGGTACATAATTAGTACATCAATGATCTCTTCATCGCTCAATTTTCTACCATTTTCATCTTCAATGTCCATTAACCTGTCCATCATATCCTTTTTTGTTGGAGTGAAACTTTTTGTCCTCGTAGCCTTTCTTTCAGTAAGGACACCCTGGAGAACTGCCACCAGTGTTCTTCTAGCCTAACATAAACAATTTTGAATAAAAGATAAAGTGAATGTTCATTGGTTTTGGAACATCAGCTACAGAGATCCTCAAATATAAAAACAAATCACTCTCCTAGTTGCTGCTAAAATTTTCAAATGAAACTTTTGTTCAACACAATTTAGCATAATTTCAAGATAAGCACTTAATCAGTGTTTCAGCCACACCATCATCTATGCGTTTATCGTAAACTAGGAGAATAAGATCACTCAACCAATCAAGGACAAATCCAAGCTAGTTCAGAGATTCTAGCTCAAAGAATGTAGCTGTATAAGAAAAAGTTCCTTCATGGCAATCTCTAGACAGTGATAAATAAGAACACAATTTTATTAAATGATAGATAGTAAAAGAAAATCTTTACAGATTTCTATGCGTATATGCAAAGCAATTTACAGATTTCTTGTACAAAGATTATTTATAAACTTGATACTTTTAAGTGACTAAAAACTGGAACTGTATTATACCATGTATGTCGCATGCAGAGTAGTTACCTTCAATGCTTTATGGTAAGCAAATCCAGGGATGTTGATAGCCATAGCTCGCATTCCATAATTCAGATTAGTGTAAACACTTTCCAATGATTTGATAAGAATCTCATCTTCTGAGCAGAGAAATATTTTCATAATAATTCTAAATGTAAACCTCCGTAGCTCTGTAAGGAACTCTATCGATCCCATAGTGGCCCACCTTTCCAAAGATGATAACACAGTATTTTCTATGAACTGGAGATAGGTATTGAGTGCTTCATAACCATTTATAGGATTTGCTGTGAGTCGTCTTAACCGCTTGTGTTCTTCTACACTGATGGCTATGAATGATTTCTTTCCAATAAGCTCATTTGTTGACTTAGGCCATCCAGGCACAAAATGATCATCATCCATTAAAATTTGTTTGCAGATTTCCGGAGCTGTGATCACGATTGTTGGGTTTCCAAACATGAAGGCCTTGTATATTCCAGTGTGTCCATATCTGCACCAAGAATTAAACAAATGGAGGATGTCATGACTTAGTTATTGATACTAACAGTGAAGAGACGAAGCTATAAATTCGAATCGCACAAACGATTCTTACACTGTTTGGTTCTTATTCCTTTTTGTGGCTAGTTTCTAGCAGTAAATTCAGAAGGAAAGCATTTTCCACTTTTCCTTGCTATTCACTATATTTGCTGCTATGTTATACCGTTAAGCTCAACAGAAGGATAATATTCATACAGCCAAACCAAAATAATTGAGACAAAAACAACTTGACAACTCTGATAATGACTATACTGTTGATAATTTGTCGGGCGCCAGCCACTTGTTTTAATACGATAAACATTAAGTGGAAGACATGGCTCATTTGTGGTCCTCAAACTAGTCAATACTAGAAACTCAAGATGATAAAACAGATCAGGACAATGAACAGTGCCCAAAAAGGCAAACTGGGATGAAAAGCAAATTTGTCTTCCAGCAAAATTAAATGAACTTCCAGTGATGTGCAAAGAAGCAAAAAAATTTGAGAAAAAAAAACTGTAGAATATCTTCTGGGAAAGAGAGGCCAAACTAGAAACAAGACCTTGGTTGGACTGACAGTAACTCGTTTCCTGTACTTTGTCCTTAAAAACGTCTGCTCCACATTCAACCTCTTAGTAAAACCAATCAGAAGTGGATTAAAACCAAGGCCCCATAAAGGAAAAAGACATCCATCCAGAAAAGAATAACTCCAACCCAGAACCTATGCAGGCATCTACACAACACAACAATCACCAGTCCACCACAAAGGACAAGAATTGCACAGGCAGCATTTAATATTTTATCCCCATCAGAGAATTGGCAGCGACAAGAAAGCACACAGAACAAGAAGCTGAAGAGCTTCTGGGAATTCAATTCAATTCATCCAAGTGACAACACTACATAGTAATTTTTTTTTAAAAAAATGGTAATCAAAAGAAAAACAAATAACTCTACTTTAGTCATTAGTTCAAGATATATTTAGAAGCCAACTGACAAACGTATCATGTAGATTGTTATGACTCAAATCCAGAAACCATTTAGAAGTAACTTTGTGCCCCATATTAAAATGAATCTCGCCTTAAAGGATTGATGTTGCTGAATTTTTTTCACATAAAGAACCTGATTTATAGCATTCAGTGGCTTGTATCTGAAACGGGTTGGAAATTGTAATCGTCGATGGATCTGAAGCAAGGTGGCATGGGGATTTGCCGATACCAATCCTTTGTTGGGTCCCATGTCATATCTAGGAACCCCATAATATTAGTGCCCATAATGGAATATGTCCCACAGCTTCAATGAAGACAACGTGCCATCAGCATGGCCACAGAAAGTAAATAACATCGTTATCCCACAATAATGTTTGTGAGCAAGAAGTTGTGGACTAAAATTCTTGTAGGTGGCCAAGGAGAGAGAATTTTTTGAGCTAATAGATTAACCAAAAATTTAAAGTACAATTAATATATGCTTTATAAATATTTCAAGGAGTAGGAGAAAAATTAATATACGAGCGCCACCAAATGAATTTAAGGAGTAGGAGAAAAAATATTTCAACTCAAATTTAACAACAAAATTTGGGTAGAGATGCTCATTTACTGAATCACAAACCTTCCTTAGTAGAATCAGAACGTTTCATCCATCAAAATTTGATAAGTTGCCTGCAGTGAGGATTAATGCTGTTGAATTCTATTGTACAAACAACAACCAAAGTCCACAGGGGTAGACACTAGAAAGAGTCCTATTTTATATTCATGGATGCCTCATGCCCAAAATATAATTGACATAGGGCATCAGCATAATCGAAAGTAGTCATTAATGTGGTAAAATCTGATCATTACAAAGTGAGTTTTACTAACCCAATACTATTTGCTATTCAGTATTAGATAGTCCTCTCACCATCTAATAGTACAAAATTTGTCGAAGTCAACCTCTCATTTTCCATGAAACGGACATTACATAGCCTCCCACACACTACTCGTCATATTACCTACAATGACCCTCCTGTTGCAATCCCAATCTCCGTCTCCATTGAATTAATCATCGATAAGGTGAAAATAACGTAATCGAAAGTGAAAAACATTAATGTTTGGAACACACGAAATTCAAACCGAAATTTTCTTCCTTAAATGGAACAAAAAAGAAGTAATCAATGAAACTATAACGATCCCAAAGAAGTAAGAGCCAAAAAAAACAAAAAAAAAACTCAATTTTGAGGAAGCGGAAGCAAGTAAAAAGCCACAGGAACGTGTTAGAAGAAAGAGGTACAGAGGGAGGACCGGCGGTGGAAGGATGCGATGAAGGCATCGGGGTCGTGGGATTTGAAGGCGCGGAGGAAAGCCCACATGTTCCCGACGAGCGGCCAGCCCATGTCTCCCGGCGGCAGGCGGCCACGAGCCGCGGCCCCGAGCCGGCGCTCCCACGCCCACTCATGCAGGCGCCGCGCGCCACCCCACACCGCCCAGATCGACGCCACCAGGACCGCGAGCGGCAGCAGCAGCCCCCACGCCTCGTCGCGCATCGTCACCATCGCCGTCGCCTCTGCTTCTTCTACCTCGAGCGGGGCGATCGTTCGATCCGGTGTCGCTAACTGTGGTATTTATAGAGAGAGTGGAGAGATGGTGTGTCAGAGGTGGGTCAACGGCCGGCCAGAGGAGGCATTTTTTGTCCGGTAGTGCATTAGAGACAGAGCATTTTAAGCTATTTTAAAAAATAATTAAATCACAGAGAGAATTTCAAAAATTCCCTTTTTATTTATTTTAAATATTATATCCAACTATTTTAATTTATTTTTAAAACACCATTTTTTTAAAATTGTGTTTGAATTTTACTATTATATTCTGTTTTAAAATTTTGAAATTGTTTGAAAAGAAAGAGAAGAAGAAGAATTCTTTCTGTCGTTGACTAATTTGTCACCAAACAAGCATTCTCAATATCAGCAACTGCGCCGCCTCCACTGCAAAAGCTCGATGAACATGGTCAATCGTTCTCAGCCAGAAATCCAGCGCCGGCGAAGTTCAACACTCTCTCGAGTTTCCTCTGATCAAGCACTTCGACTTCGACCAGAAACACAGAGCTCACCGGACGATGATCGGAAAGGTTTACCTCAGAACTCCAGTAGGATTCCTGTCTAATTCCTTTCCCCAGCCACAGAATCCTGTCACACCTAGAAGAAGAAGCATAAATCATTCAAGTTCATGCTCGTATTTAATTAATTACGAGTTCGGAGACGTATACCATGCTGGGGACCTCTTCTTCTCCCCTTCCCTTGCGACTTCTCCCACGTATCTGTTGGAATTCCTTTCATATTTGTAAGTTGGCGGGAAGCTTACCGATCCTTCCTTCCAACCATCAAAGATGTGGCCGCTTCTCAGCTCATTGCTCAGCTGCCATGGCTGACGGAGTGATCAAACCGACCATGATTATGCTAAAATTCACTGACGGAGCAGTACCTGATCGTAGTTCATCAGCTCATTCCAGCTTTTTCTTGCAGCCAGTGCTCTCACCTCAGCGTCCGGCAGATTCAGACGATAATTCAAGTCGCCGAACCAGAAAATTCGACTGTTTGGATTCACAAAAGCTCAGACATGATCAAAACCTCTTGATGGAGTAGCTTGCTAGCTCTTACTCGTGGGACGGTATCGTTTGCGGCTGATGATCGGCGTCGACGACCGAGCGAAACCTTGTGCGCTGGAGGATGTCGAAAACATCGGAGTTTCTCCTTTGTTGATCCCCCTCCTTGTGCCCCGAAGTGAGATGAGAACACACGAAGCACACTCGCGTCTGGAAAAGGGTCATGCTTACAGAAACAGATCCCTACACCATGAAAAGAACCAATTGAATCAGGAGGAAGGAGACCTCAAGCTTAGCTTTCGAGGAGAAACAACCTTGTTTCCCATGTACCCCATAAGCCCGACGCCCACCGGAGAAACCTTGAGGTTGTTCACGTGCCGTCTGAGCCTCGGACACACCCAAACGGAGATGTATATGCCGACCATCTGCTTGCTGACGACGCGAACGTATCGGTTGCTCGACTTGGAAGGCTTCTGGGCGGCATCAACTTCAAACTCATCCAGTTCTTCTTCGGAGGACCTGCCAGCTGAGATGTCGTTCAGTGAGCTGAGGACGTCAGCGGCCGCTTGCTGCTCTGACCACAGCATTCCGAGGTTCCCTGAACTCTGGCAGACTCTCCTCATGCCGGCCGAACCGTGAGGCTCTGGAATTCGGGCCTCGTCCAGCCAATCGAGTCCGATTCTCGCGGAGCTGCTCAGGACCCTCCTCAGTTTTTCGCCGGTCACCATGACTCGCTGAGGGGTGTCGAGTGAGTACTCGGGCCAGTCTAAGTCGATGATGCTGATGTTCTTGGAGCGCAGATTCGGTTGCTCCCTGGTCGGGGGTGTGCCAGCAGGGGCCGAGGAGGATGACACTGGGGAGAGAGGAGCGCTGTAGCATTTGCAGACTGTCTTTGGCAGCAAAGATCTGTTCAGGCTTCTTCTTATAATGGCCTCCCATTTTTGGATCGGCCTGTTGTCCTCTGCTCCGAGCACATTCCCAGCGTTTAAAGGAACTACCTCCTGAAAACTGCAACAAAAATGTTAAGAAACTTGATAAGAGTTTATAATTTGTGTTCATAGATCACAGAAAAATGGAGTAGCTACTCACCCAAGTACATACAAATCAGCAGGCTCTTGAGTATCGAGCCATTCATCAAGCTCAAGATCCGCCAGAGGAGTCTTTCCTGCTACATTCCATGTGCCAATCATCACCCTATGGATCCAAATCAAAATCAAAAGTTATTGTGCAAGGAAAAATCTGAAGGAGTTCATTTGGATAGAAGAGCCAGGCCTCAAATCTTTGCTCGTTATATAATTAAGCCGGAAAGTTTCAGATCTTCGTCTCCGAAGCCTTGTCGAGGAGACCCTCGTTCCTGTTCCTGGAGAATTTTTCAGAGAACAAGCTATAGAAATCGAAGAAACTGAAACTGATACCGACAAAGGTTCGAGAACCTGACGCTTCGCTGCTGTTGTTGTCGGTTCTTCCCCTTCCCTCTGTTTCAAAGAACGGACGTCCCCAGCCGCCGGAGATTCTTGCATCTTGAACAGCAAAAAGATTTTGAGGTTAGGGGCAATAAACTCGATCCAAAGCTGCTGTCGAGCTCAGAATTTGTCCGCACAAACCGTCGTCGTCGCTCTCCGTCTCGACCTCGTCCTCGCTGAACTCATGAACCTTGGGCTTGATGTTGAGCCACTTCCTCGCGACTATGGATGGCCAGAAGGACTGCTCAAAGACAAACTCTGCCATCCGATCAACGAAAGAAAAGAAAAAAAAAAGAAGGAACAAAGAAGACCAAAAAGAGTGCATGTACCTCAGATCGCCTGCCTTTCCTGGTTCTCATGATCTACAGTCGAATTTGTCCGACAAGAAGCTCCTCCCGTTACGATTATTATATGCGAAATCCCCGGGAAACACTGAGGAGCCTCGGAAGATAAGGAAACCGGTGCAACGTACGACCAAAAGGCACTCGAGAAAGCGACGGGGAAGGCGTATGTGGCCGAGGCCCGAGAGCCAGCTGCCAGGCGACTGTCTCTGCAAATCCTCAAAGCAAATTTCTGAATTCTCGGCTCCAAGATTATTCAACGGCGACCTCCAACTTGGCGCGTCGTTTCTTCCCTGTTTCCGCGCGAAGCAGAGCATTCGCCTTGACGCAGAAAGGCAAGGACCGCGGCATGCATGCGGCGATCGATGCGCCCCACGGCTAGCGCGAGTTCCTCCACCAGCGCGGAGGCGCAACTAAAAGCGGCGACGAAGAGTGTATGCGGAACCGGAAGTCGTCGCGCTAGTGGAGGCGGCGACAGCGACGTCCACCACCGCGACATCCCGAACGGAACTGAAAGCGAACGCAGGCGTTGCAGTTCAATTTGTATGGCTACTCTTTCGCTAGCATCGAGTCACATGCTTTTCCTGCATTATAAATTCATTTTTTATTTTTATTTTTACTAATTTATATACAATTTTCACACACCAAATTGCAAGTAGATCAAGTGGATCAGTCGCTACCTGAGTCAAGTTGCAACCCTTCGACGACGTATCAGGTGTGGAACTACGAAAAGGGGCCTCTTAGACTGGACCTATCATTCGTGACTAACCGATCCACCGACCACCATCGGTATGGAACAGTGGCAGGGGTCAATTCAGCCTCCCAAGTTGGAGGTTGTGGAACCACTAGTGTGGCTAGAGACCAGGGTTAAAGTTATAAGTATCCTGGTCAAATTTTGATATCGATTAATCGGTTAAGTTAGGTTTTATATGTTTAATACATTGTATTTAAGTGTATAGAGATTTAGAAATATAAGAAGTCTAGAAGACGTAGCAAATGAGAAAGATAATAAGGGAAGGAAGTCGATAGTCTTGGTGCATTCAAGAAATGAGGGACTACTGAAGAATACATTGGCGAAGCACGAAGAACGCACACAGTGCATATAAGAAATGAGAAGTCAGAAGGAAATCTGCTCGAGAAGAAGGTCGAGGTTGGATTCTGATAAGCTCAACTCTGGAGAGCCGGAGTATCATTGAAGCGAACAGAACAAATAATTGTAAATTACTGTGGTTGATCATTCCAAGCATTCCCGTTGACTGGAGGAGCCCTGATAACTTGTGGTAGCTCAGTTGTCTTGAGGCGCCTCGGATAGTCAGATGAGTTGTTGTCATGGATGAGACTTGAGGCGTCTCCGATGAGTTGAAGTCATTGCCGCGAAGACAAGTAGCCAAGTCCACCTCAGCCGAACCAAAGCGCTTCCGATGCCTCCAAATTAGCCTGAAGTCGTTGCGATAAAGGTAAATCTTAGCCATTGAAGGCAACCTGGATCAATCGAGGCGCCTCAAATGTGCTACATCAGCAACGATCACTTTTGATCAATGGACTATAAATAGTGTCTTAAAGCTAGTCGTAAGAAATATACTCTGTATTTTCATTTCCACATCTTGTATGTTCAACATTTGCTTCCAAACACTATAAGAAACTACTTCGCCTGCAACTCTTGTCCAAAAAGGAGATTGATAATGTTTATAATTGTCTTATATTAACAATCACTCAGGTTATAACTAAGTAAATTCTCTGTCTCTTACTTTATTTATGTTATTTCAGTATATATTTGCTAAGTTAGAAGCAAGAAAAATTAACTTTATTTACAAGGTTATTTACCACTTTTAGTTTGTCTACCGATCGTAACAAAAGTTAGTGTTAGATCAATATGTAGAAACTATTTAGTAAAAAGTATGGAATCGTCACATTAATGGATTTTCTAAAATAGCCTCGTATCATATGGGGGGACATGAGGACATGTAATAAGCATATGGGGGGACATGAGGACATGTAATAAGCATATGGGGGGGCATGAGGTTTCGGCACCCAAAATCTCATCTCCTAACTCAACCCTGTCTACTGATATAGAGTTTTCAGGATTCCAAATATGGTAGGTCCATCAGTGAGTTTTGCTCAAAACTCACTGATATACCTAAACAACTCCTATAACATTGGTGATACAACAAGATTAGAGGTTTCGACACCCAAAATCTCATCTCCTAGCTCAACCCTGTCTACTGATATAAGGTTTTCAGAATTCCAAATATGGTAGGTCCATCAGTGAGTTTTGCTCAAAACTCACTGATATACCTAAACCACTCCTATAGCATTGGTGATACAGCAAGATTAGAAGTTTCGGCACCCAAAATCTCATCTCCTAGCTCAACCCTGTCTACTGATATAGGGTTTTCAGAATTCCAAATATGGTAGGTCCATCAGTGAGTTTTGCTCAAAACTCACTGATATACCTAAACCACTCCTATAGCATTAGTGATACAGCAAGATTAGAAGTTTCGGCACCCAAAATCTCATCTCCTAGCTCAACCCTGTCTACTGATATAGAGTTTTCAGAATTCCAAATATGGTAGGTCCATCAGTGAGTTTTGCTCAAAACTCACTGATATACCTAAACCACTCCTATAGCATTGGTGATACAACAAGATTAGAGGTTTCGGCACCCAAAATCTCATCTCCTAGCTCAACCATGACTACTGATATAGAGTTTTTAGAATTCCAAATATGGTAGGTCCATCAGTGAGTTTTGCTCAAAACTCACTGATATACCTAAACCACTCCTATAGCATTGGTGATACAACAAGATTAGAGGTTTCGGCACCCAAAATCTCATCTCCTAGCTCAACCATGTCTACTGATATAAGGTTTTCAGAATTTCAAATATGGTAGGTCCATCAGTGAGTTTTGCTCAAAACTCACTGATATACCTAAACCACTCCTATAGCATTGGTGATACAGCAAGATTAGAAGTTTCGGCACCCAAAATCTCATCTCCTAGCTCAACCCTGTCTACTGATATAGGGTTTTCAGAATTCCAAATATGGTAGGTCCATCAGTGAGTTTTGCTCAAAACTCACTGATATACCTAAACCACTCCTATAACATTGGTGATACAACAATATTAGAAGTTTCGGCACCCAAAATCTCATCTCCTAGCTCAACCCTGTCTACTGATATAGAGTTTTCAGAATTCCAAATATGGTAGGTCCATCAGTGAGTTTTGCTCAAAACTCACTGATATACCTAAACCACTCCTATAGCATTGATGGTACAGCAAGATTAGAAGTTTCGGCACCCAAAATCTCATCTCCTAGCTCAACCCTGTCTACTGATATAGAGTTTTCAGAATTCCAAATATGGTAGGTCCATCAGTGAGTTTTGCTCAAAACTCACTGATATACCTAAACCACTCCTATAGCATTGGTGATACAACAAGATTAGAGGTTTCGGCACCCAAAATCTCATCTCCTAGCTCAACCATGTCTACTGATATAGGGTTTTCAGAATTCCAAATATGGTAGGTCCATCAGTGAGTTTTGCTCAAAACTCATTGATATACCTAAACCACTCCTATAGCATTGGTGATACAGCAAGATTAGAGGTTTCGGCATCCAAAATCTCATCTCCTAGCTCAACCCTGTCCACTGATATAGGGTTTTCAGAATTCCAAATATGGTAGGTCCATCAGTGAGTTTTGCTCAAAATTCACTGATATACCTAAACCACTCCTATAGCATTGGTGATACAACAAGATTAGAGGTTTCGGCACCTAAAATCTCATCTCCTAGCTCAACCCTGTCTACTGATATAGGGTTTTCAGAATTCCAAATATGGTAGGTCCATCAGTGAGTTTTGCTCAAAACTCACTGATATACCTAAACCACTCCTATAGCATTGGTGATACAACAAGATTAGAAGTTTCGTCACTCAAAATTTCATCTCCTAGCTCAACCCTGTCCACTAATATAGGATTTTCAGAATTCCAAATATGTTAGGTCCATCAGTGAGTTTTGCTCAAAACTCACTGATATACCTAAACCACTCCTATAACATTGGTGATACAACAAGATTAGAGGTTTCGACACCCAAAATCTCATCTCCTAGCTCAACCCTGTCTACTGATATAGAGATTTCAGAATTCCAAATATGGTAAGTCTATCAGTGAGTTTTGCTCAAAACTCACTGATATACCTAAACCACTCCTATAGCATTGGTGATACAGCAAGATTAGAGGTTTCGGCACCCAAAATCTCATCTCCTAGCTCAACCCTGTCTACTGATATAAGGTTTTCAGAATTCCAAATATGGTAAGTCCATCAGTGAGTTTTGCTCAAAACTCACTGATATACCTAAACCACTCCTATAACATTGGTGATATAGCAAGATTAGATGTTTCGGCACCTAAAATCTCATCTTCTAGACCACTCCTATTAGATGTTTCGGTACCCAAACTCACTGATATACCTAAACCACTCATATATAATATGTAATTATATATTAAACGTTTTTATAAAAAAAATTTTATATTTTTTTATTTGAATGATGGAGGCCTGAAGTCATCAGACTTCAGGCCCTCCTTGGGCCTGAAGTCATCAGACTTCAGGCCGGGCACAAAAAAAAATTTTAATTTTAAAAATATTTTTTTATACTTAATTATTATTTATTAAATTAATTATTTATACGATCTGAAGTTATTTGACTTCAGATTCTCCTGGGATGATTTCAGGCCCTGTGTTTGAATCTGAAATTAAGTGTTTTGATGGGTTTTTTTTATATTAATATATTTTTAAAATAGAAAAAAAATTTGAGTTCACGTCGGGCCTGAATCAAAATATTTCAGGCCCAACGTGGGTCTGAAATAAAAAATTTCAGGCCCATGCTGGGCCTGAAATATTTTTATTTTTATTTCAGGCCCAGCGTGGGCCTGAAATAAATATATTTCAGGCCCAACGTGGGCCTGAAATAAAAATATTTCAGGCCTACGCTGGGCCTGAATGTATTGATTTCAGGCCCAGCGTGGGCCTGAAATCAATACACGCTCTTTTTTTTTAATTTTCAGCCAACGCTTTTTTTTCAAATTTTTTTTATATATTAATATATTTATTAATATATTTATATATTTATATATATATTTATTAATATATTTATTAATAAACATCGTGGGATGAGATATTAATATATTTATTAATTTTTTTATATATATATTAAATATTATTTAATATATTAATTTCTATTAATCAAATATAATAATTATTTATTTATATTTTTAAATCACGTTGGATGAGATATTTATTAATTGAAATATTTTTTTGATGTTTACCTTACAACGTTTTTAGCACCGATTTCATATTATATTATTTTAAAATAAAAGTCTGAAAAAGTATCTGCAGTTGTCTCGAAATTTGTTACTGAGAGAGAAGGAGAAAGACAGTAGATGACAGAAGGGGTATAAGAGGAAGTTCACTATTATTATGTGCGCCTTTTTGTGAAAATGAAACCATGATACGCTGTTTGATAAATATCTATTCTTGAGTACGCCTTTTCATAAATTGCCATATATATATATATATATATATATATATATATATATATATATATATATATATATATATATATATATATATATATATATATATATTATAGTAATTAGTCATATCTCGTAAATAATACTGAAAATATCCGAAATAAAAAATACGATAGATTTGCTTTTAACTTCTTTAAAGTACCTTTTGATTTTTTGCACTACAATTTTCACACATCAAATTACAAGTTGATCCGTCACAACCCGACTCAAGTTGCAACCTTTCGACGACTTATTCAGTGTCGAATTGCTCGCCCACAAATAAAGGGGGATCTCTCCGACTCGAATGACCATTCGGCCGACTCGACCTGACGCTATGGAACAATGCCAGGGGTCAATTCAGCCTCCCAAGTTGGGGGTTACGGAATCCCCGTTGTGGTTGGAGACAAGTGCTAGAGTTGATGCGCGCCCACTTTATTTCCCTCGTTCAGAATAGAGGAAGGGGGGAAGGGCTGTGTGGCCAAGTAGATGGCGCCAAAAGAGAAAGACGTGTCGTAGTTGAGGGACAAGGATATTGTTGGATTTGAAGTGGAGGTGACGCGATGTTTACTTGCGGATGGATCTGTGGCCTCTAGTCAACTGGCGTCGAATTAAAGGGCGGGAGAAGATTTGAGAAAAAACAAAGGTGGGAATATCTAAGACATTTCGGAAAGTGTCTGGTTGCGGGAGATAGAAAGGTTTTGGGGAATATATGATTGAAACGTGTACAAATCTAATCAACAGATATAGGCACAAGGAGACAATCGAGGAATCAATAGTTGGTTAGACTAATTATTAGTGGGTTAGATATAAAGGACTCGGGATGAACTACGGATGCACGATATATCAAATTGATAATCGTCCAAAAATTTACAGTTGGCTACAAGGTGGAATCTATAATGGCCTAATTTCATACTAAAAAATATCACTTAAAATTTTTTTGAAGGCTCCAAATAAATTTAGTCTTAATTTTTTTCTCATGTTATAGTAATAACGAAATCGTAGCTACTACAATTATATAAATCCTCAATTAGTTGGTCAATTGTATAAATAAGATAAATTTACATTTAACAATTCTGAGTCGTAATTATTATAATTATAATAATTTTGATTTTTTAGTTATTATAATTATAATCGTTACAGTTTTATAAATATTATAACATGAATATATATAATTGGATAAAACAAGTCCATACTGTAATCATTATAAAACGGAATTTGTTATAATAATGATAGTAGTTATGAAACTGTAATTCTTATAATGTAAACTTATCTTATTTATATGATTGACCGATCAAATCAAGTATGAACGAATTCAGAAATTAAAGATGAACTAAGCTAATCCAGAGATGAGTTAGGCTAAATTCGGGTGATCATGTTGTGCGAGTACATTATCATATCCCTTTTTTATATTTCACTATATTTTAATTTTTATTAAATAATTTTTTTAATTTATTTATAAAATTATTAAATTAATTTACCAATATAATTATATGACGTTGAAAATTTGTGGGTGATCACAAAAGGCATGTCCCTAATGAAGTGTTAAAGTCATGGTGAGGCGAGGTAAAAGTAATCGGTCCCCACTTTAGTCAAATTTAGAGCCATCAATCAGATTCTATTAAAATATTTCATCATTCGTCACGATAAATTGAGAAGCATTCGTAAGAGACGATTCAAAAATTGAATATCTCACGGTTACGCATTCTATTTGATAGAAAAATTCTAACAAAATTTATTGTTGTTCCGGAAGTGAACGATGTGGACGATAGATCACCGTGGTGTATCCTTGAATGATGACGAAGGAGGATGCCCGCGCCTGCGAGGTTAACACGAGCGTTATAAGGATACACTGGAAGGAGTTCTGGCGGAGCCCTCTCCGAAGCTCAAGTCAGAAAGTACTCAAAGATACATAACGAGCAAGAAGAATAAATTAGTAGAGTTTTGAAACTCCCCCTTACCTAGGGGCCTAAACACCTTATATAATCACTGTTTTCTTCCTTCGGGTGCTCTCACATTGTTGTAACCGTCTCCCTTGTACTCACACCTTATAATTCGTGATTGTCCGCCAACTGTCGTTCACTAAGGACTAATGGTAACGGCTATCGCGCACATTAAATCATGCGTTGTGGGTCATAATTGTCGACCAATAATCTTATTTGGGGAGGGGACACTTGAAACGGTCGTCGCCTGTATTAAATGTGTCATTATTGTCGTTAACAATAAACTTCTCCTCATCCGTCCTCTCTCTCCCAAGCTAGTTTCGACTTCGCTCCGAGTTGAGCTCAGGAACTCTCAGTGCCCGAGTCGGTCCCGGGTACACCCCTCCCGAGATGGTCTCGGGAATCCCAGCCCGAGCAGGTCTCGGACACTCTTTGCTCGAGCCAATATCGGGTCTTTTTCCCGAGTTGGTCTCCAGAATTCTCTCGAGCACTTCTCTCCCTCCTAGCCATGGCACGTAGCCTTCTCGCGCCACGTGTTCACCTTGGGCAATTCATCTCGATCACAAATCTCTCCTTTAAGTCTAATCGAAGAAAGTTTGTCTGACTGATTGGATTTGTGGCGTGTCGAAAAAGAATGTGCAGTTAATATTTCTCATTCCTTAATGACCTTATGGATCCTAGGAATCTAAACATTCATGCGAGGACACTAAGTAATCGTTTGAATTGGTCCCAAGAGTTTCACGAGTTTCAATGCCCTACGATGATGGCTATCAATTACTCATTAAGAGCGTATGAGGCGTCTTAATGACAAGAAATCTTTTCTGATGCCACGTGGCAGGATCTCCTTGGGGTGCCCTTCTCTCGATGTGCTTAATCAAGGCATACCAACCGGCAGCTATAATGAGCCGCACGCTTCGAGATCCACGGCTAACTCTCCCCCACGCGTCGCACATCCATCCTCCCGCATCGCAAATGTTCCCTTTATAAAAGGGGAGTGAAGATGACCATCCGCCTTCTTGCACCGCTAATTCCCGGAGCTCGCTACCTCTGCTTCGTTTCTCTAAAATTTCTTTTAATGTAAATTTTACTAAGCCGTCTTCTTCCTCTTCAACCATCCACACCTCTTCCTTAGAACAATGGGCAAGAGTGGAAAGACAGAGGGAAAGAAATGAAAGAGTAGGAAGGGAGAAACCGAGGGGAGACCGGAAGAACATGTCTACCACTCGGAATGGTACGAGGCCACTTCCTCAAGGATTAAGCCTGGAATCTTGCAGGGCACCTGTGAAACCTATGGGATCCCTACAGATTTTGAAGTTAGGATACATAGACTTGATCAATCTCCCGTAGAATCTCCTTTAGGGTTTTACACATTTTTCCTAAGCCAAGTAGAATTCGGTCTCCGCTTTTCAATCCTCCCTTTCTTCATGGTTATATCTCAATACTTTGACATTTCCTTTTACCAGATGACTCTGAATGCCTTTGCTCAGATGAGTGGGGTATTCCTTCTGTTCAAGCTATTTGGTATACCCTTAACCCCTCATTTTTTCATTATTTTTCCTTCCGAGTCTCACGTCTAGAGGGGCTTTTAGTTTCACCGCTCAATCTAGCCACAGATTCATAATTGACCTCCTTTCTTCACACAAGGGATCGAAAGAGCGGTTCTTTATTATCAGACTCCTCGAGCACCCTTTCTGCCCAACTCGTTGGCGGGAAGACCTACCTCCCTCCCCAGAACTAGCCGACTTCCAGCAAGACCAGGGGTACCAGCGAGCCAGAACCATCATGACCGGAATAGAGTTCCATGACCCAGATATAGTTCGCTGCCAAGGGCTTCTGTATAGGGCTGGGATTAGCCCCAAGGCCAACAGCCTTGGCCGTGACCTCAGTAAGTGTGTTATTGTATTGAATGCCTGGGTATACTAACTGATATTCTTTTGCCTTTTTGCAGAAGCCATCATGCTCGCCTGATCCATGAGCAAGCTTCTTAAATGGGAGCTAGCAGATGAGAAGACGCTGACTCCTTCTCAAGTTCCTATGGACCCACCATCTGAGTCTGCTGAAGACTCTAAGAGGACTCAAAGTTAGGAGCCTCTCATTGTGGAGTTGTCCACTACCCAGGAGGTCGGCCCTTCCTGCTCCCTCGCCGTGGCACAAGGGGCTGGTGAGCAACTAGCACTGGACCCTGCGTCAGAGGCAGAGCCGACTCGAGTAGTAAGTCCCCCTCCTCCTCGACGAAGACTTCTTATCCTTCCCACCGAGGAGGAGGAGGAGAATAAGCCAACCGTCATCCTTCAGAAGCCCGCACCCCCTCTCGCCCTTCAAAAGAGGAAAACCCGATCGGCTCGAGCTCCCCACAACATTCCTGAGGACGAGGAGAATCTCATTCCTCTCTCTAAGCGCCGAAGGGGGATAACATCGCCCACTGAGGAGTCCGAGGAGGAAATTGAGCCATCAATTGGGGAAGCACATCACTTCCTCCTTCGCCAGGGGCCCTCAGTCGAAAGGGTAAGATGGTCTGGTTTGAAGAACCGGAGCCTACGAACGCCCGCCTTAGCAGAAAAGTACAGGCTACTGAGAAGACGACTAAGATTGGCCCCTAGCGCCTACAAATTATGGAGTTGCCACAGGGGAGTCAACCTTCGGAAGAGATATCCTTGAGCACAGATGACAACCCTCCAGGGCCCTCCGTCATACCCGTCGAGTGGCTCTTTCCGCTCACCACTCCGAAACTACTTCAGGCATACCCTCTCCAAGAAGCCGAGAAGCGATGAGGGAGCGTGCCGAGGGGTATATCACCTCTCTCAGGGATGTGACCTCGCCCGGAGTGTTCACCTGATTATACGAGTCCCTCCTAAAGGTATAATTTCGTCTATCTTTTCTTATTATCTCTGCTTTTTAATTCTTACTACTTCCTTTGTTAGGCTACATCTGAATGCTTGCTCTTGGGTCATCGCATGCTTCCCGAGCAAGAGACCAAAGTACGATAGCAGCGGGTGGTTGAGCTTGAGGTGGAGATTTTATGTAGCGGCCCCGCCTCTATGGTCCCCGCAGGCAACCCTCTAGGCCGGCAACCCTACGGTCTTTCCACTCCTGGCAGTGAGTTTTTGCCTTCCCCAGGATTCGAACTCTAGACCTCCAGGCTAAGTACTAAAGTTCCTGAATCCTGGTACCAATTGAGCTATAGTACTTAGCCTAGAGGTCTAGAGTTCGAATCCTGGGGAAGGCAAAAACTCACTGCCAGGAGTGGGAAGACCGTAGGGTCGCCGGCCTAGAGGGTTGCCTGCGGGGACCATAAAGGCGGGGCCACTACATAAAAAGGCGCCTTTTTATGTAGCGGCCCCGCCTCTATGGTCCCCGCAGGCAACCTTCTAGGCCGGCGACCCTACGGTCTTCCCACCCCTGGCAGTGGATTTTTACCTTCCCCAGGATTCGAACTCTAGACCTCCAGGCTAAGTACTAAAGTTCCTGAATCCTGGTACCAAGTGAGCTATTCCTCTAGGCCGGCGACCCTAGAGGGTTGCCTGCGGGGACCATAGAGGAGGGGCCGCTACATAAAAGACGCCTTTTTATTGTAACGACCTGGCCCCTTGGCCCCTTGGCCCCTTGGGCGGCCCACTAGGCGGCCCTCGGCCCCTTGGGCGGCCAAATCCTATTTGGCGGCCCCTTTGGCGACCTCTTGGCTGGTCGTTACTCACAAGTACTTCCCACCCCTGGCCAGTAGATTTTTGCCTTCCTCAGGATTCGAACTCTAGACCTCCAGGCTAAGTACTAGAGTTTATGAATCCTGATACCAATTGAGCTATAGTTGGACTATACAGCTATAGTTGGACCATCTAGCCCTCTCGTTGGACTATACAGCTCAATTGGTATCAGGATTCATAAACTCTAGTACTTAGCCTGGAGGTCTAGAGTTCGAATCCTGAGGAAGGCAAAAATCCACTGGCCAGGGGTGGGAAGTACTTGTGAGTAACGATCGGCCAAGAGGTCGCCAAAGGGGCAGCCAAATGGGATTTGGCCGCCAAAGGGGCTGAGGGCCGCCTAGTGGGCCGCCAGTTGGGCCGCCCAAGGGGCCGGGTCATTACAATAAAAGGTGCCTTTTTATGTAGCGGCCCCGCTTCTATGGTCCCCGCAGGCAACCCTCTAGGCCGGCGACCCTACGGTCTTCCCACCCCTGGCAGTGGATTTTTGCCTTCCCCAGGATTCGAACTCTAGACCTCCAGGCTAAGTACTAAAGTTCCTGAATCCTGGTACCAATTGAGCTGTATAGTCCAACGAGAGGGCTAGATGCAGGCCGAGGTCACTAGAGACCTCTGTACCAAACTCGAGTATTCTGCGGACAACTCCCGGGTGCTGGAATCAACTTTGAACAACGTCTGGTATTGGGAACGCCTCTTGACCAAGAGAACCAAATCTCTCTTGGCGGAGGCGGCTCAACTAACCAGGGAGAAGGAGAAACTGAGGGTGATCGAAGGTCGGCAAGAGAGGGGTGAATTACCCCTGAAAAGGAAAACTCAATTCTTTTGTCTATCTTTGAGAAAGATGTTTGTTAATTCAAACTGAAATAAATAATATAAATAAATTTAACAAACACTAACGAAAGAGACAACCGGATTTTACTTGGTTTGCAACTGGGGGGTTTCTAATCCAAGGTCGAATATGGCTCGATTCTCCTGAATAAAACTCCTTCGAGCGGAGAAGCCTCTTACATGTGGAAAGCTTAGAAAAAGAAAGAAAGATTACACTAAACTCGTTTGCTAATGCTGGGAATGAATGGAATGAATGAAACTGAGATTTAAGGGTCTATTTATAGTCTTGGTCAGAGTTATCCGTTTGCTGACGTAACACTTATAGGGCGCCCGAGAGATCTTGGGCGCCTGACATGTGGCCTGATGCTTATCCAGAGTGCAACGTTCACAAACGGCTAAACATAACCTCTTGGGCGTCTGTTAGCACAGGGGGGCCCGAGTGCTCGTGCGCCCGAGAGCCAAGGTGCCCGTAAGCTTACGAGCGCTCGAGTACGGGTCTGATCAGCAGCTGCTGACCACTCTCCTGCATTACTTCCTTCGTCTTCTTAGGTGATTTCTGGCTAACCGGAGTTAGGCTTGTTGGTGCAAGTTGCATCAGTGATGTCCTCCTCCAAGTGTTTTAATGTTTGACAATACACTTAAGTCAGTGATACATAGAACAAGGGAGGGTGAGCAAAAGAGGAGTAACCAAAGTGGAAGAAAAGTCCTAGTTAACCTAGGCACTAAGACCTGGTGAGTGAAGCTAGACACTAAGACATGCTCGGAAGGTGGGCACGAAGACCTGGTGAGTGAAGCTGGGCACTAAGATCTGCTCGGAAGGTGGGCACGAAGTCCTGGTCGAGGACTGGGCACTAAGTCCTAGCAAAAGGTTGGGCACCGAAGACCTGCTCGGAAGGTGGGCACTAAGTCCTGGTCGAGGACTGGGCAAGAAGACCTGACCAAGGGTTGAGCACAGAAGACCTGGTTCGGGGAATTGGGCACGAAGACCTGGCCGAGGGTTGGGCACCGAAGTCCTGGACTTAGGGTTTGGGCATGAAGTCTTGGTCCGAGGGACTGAGCAACATAGTTGAGCGATGACTAAGGACAGAAGTAGAGACGGGTCAGGGTTCGGACGTCTCGAGGTCCGGAAGTATCGGAAGCTAAGCAAAAGTCCACCCGAAGGACTGGGCGGCAACCGTCTCCTGAAAGGAGTAGGTGAAAGGCTTGGTTCTCGGGGGTGGGAACTTGCGTCGGTTCGACCTAGGGTTTCGTGGAAATTCGAAGTCCGAACCAAGTCCTTAAGGCTAATATTGTATGTATATTTTCTTTGTGTTTGTGTATCTTGCGGGTACCAAGAACCGAAGACAAAGCAGACAAAAGGCTGAAAAACAGCCAAGCCAGGCGCCCCCACTGATGGGGGCGCCCAGATCAAAGCTTAAAACCCAGTCTTGGGTTGAAAGCCTTGAAGCCAAGCACCCAGTATGATGGGGGCGCCCAAGACAAAGAGAAAAGTTTCAGTTTAGTTGAAGAAGGCAAAATAGGCTTCAAGCAGGGCGCCCGGGAGGTCCAGGGCGCCCAATTTGAAAGCTATATTTGCTGTTTCGAGTTCGAAACACAGATAAGCCTTCACACAGGTGCCCCGGAGGTCCGGGGTGCCCTGGTCAAAGGTTTTATCAGCCGCGGCGAGGTCGGCGCGGGGATAAGGTTTGACCGAGTTTGTAGGGGTGCCCCAGCGTATCAGGGGCCCGTACGAAGCCTATATAAGGGGCTTCGACCCCTCTACTTCAAACATAATTGCTGTGAGTGATTCCGAGCATTCTGACCGACGACAACGCGCTAGAGATGAGGCTTCAAGACCGGGAGACTCCAGGAGGAAGTGTGCTGCACTTCGGAGGTCCAGATCGGTCGAGCTTCAGACTTTGTTTGTTCGGTTTGATTTTATTTAATTCCGCACTTAATTTTCAATATTCTTGCTTGTAATTATCAACTGTAAGACGAGTTTTCTCCACCTCCGAAAATTCCGAAAAGGAGATCAATAGTCGACTCACGCCGAGTACATAGGCCTTGGACGTACTGACCCTGGGGGTCGGGAACCAAGTAAATAAATCCCCGCGTGTCTGTCTTGCTTTTATTTTTCTGTATTTACTTTTCCGCTGTGCTACTAACGTTCTAAGTCTAGAACGATCCAAGTTTTCTACAAAGTTTACGCGAGAGATTTTCACGGTCGATATTCACCCCCCCTCTATCGACGGCACCGATCCTACAAGGCTCACCCGAACCCGATTACAGCCTTTCACCCTTCAAGCATCCTTCCTCCTGGCTTCTCGTCCCTCGGACGCCGCGCACGTCCTTCTCGCTCCACCGGCGTACTCTTCCAAGAGCTCCATGTCCCTTGGATGCACTAAGCTCGTTGTCTCCCTTTATGTGTCATCGTTCTCGACCGCTGCATCTTCCGCTCGACTTCATACGCTCCTAAGTTCCTGTACACTTAGACACAAGGATTAAAAACACCAGGACCTAGCTTAAATCGGTTGACCACATCAAATCCAACATGGGGTACTTACAATCTCGCCCTTTTTGATGTGCATCAACCCGAGTTAAGTTAGAGTAAACAAATATAAAAAAACGTGAATAAATATAAAACAATTAAGTTCTAAAAAAAATAAAATTAGAGTCTACCCTTTAACTTAACACTACTCTCCACCTTTGATCACATCAAAAACTTAAAATGTTAAGGGAAAATATGTTTAACACAATAAATAGTTTTCAAAATTTAGGATTTTTAAAGAATTATCTTTAGAAAAATTATTAAAGTTTTCTAACATTTATTGAAAATCAATTCTGAATTTTAGTTTCACAATTTAGAAATTTTATTTCGAAAAAAATTCTCAAGATTTTAGAACAAATCTAGAAATTCGAATTCGATGAAATTAATTTTAAAGTATTTTAACATTTAAAATCATGATTTCGAATGAAAAATCATAATAAATTTGATTATTTTAAAAAATTTCGAAAATATTGTTGTAGATAGAACATTGCTTATAAAAAAAAACTTTACACTAATTTTCCTACAGGTAGTTATTGTTGGATCGAGTAAACACGATAGAGGGGGTGAATATCGTGAAAACGTTTCAGATTAAAAAGAGAAAGTACGCAGCAGAATTTAAATAAAACACACACACAGAACTCAAGTAGTTTTACTTGGTTCGGAGTCGCGTTTGGCTCCTACTCCAAGGCCCACGGTCCTTGACCGTTTACTGCGGGCAATTCTATAGTAGCGCAAAAGTTTACAGAAATTGTTACAATATTAGTGCAGTAAGTAAACAAGTATACTCTTCGTTACCGATGTCCGGTGTGGATCGTTCTTCGGAGCAGAGGGTCGTCGTCGCGCTAGAATGTCGAAAACGGAGTTTGCCGGAGCAGAGCGTTTGAACGAAGTGCTTGGAAGCGTTGAAAAAAGTCATTTTGAAGCCTTCGGGGTCGAGCCCCTTTTATACTGCTCCTGGGGGCGCCCTGGACGTTGGGGGCGCTTGACACGTGCCTTCGGATCCGAGAAACCTTATCCGTAGTTTTGTCTGCGCTTATCCCTCCAGAATCGGCCTCGGAGCTGACGGGGGCGCTTGGGACGTTGGGGGAGCCCCGGTTGACTTGGTCCGCTGGCTTCGTGGCTGAGTTTGCTTCGATTACAGTTTGGCTTTGACCCAGGGCGCCCGGGACATCCAGGGCGCCTGGGACCATCAGGGTGCCTGGCCCTGTAAGCTTTCGAAGCGATTCTTACTTAACTGCTTGTTTGGCTTTGACCTTGGGCGCCCGGGACCTCCTGGGCGCCTAGCCCCGCTGCTGCCCCTCTCCTTTGGGGCATTCTGAACTGAAGAAACACATTCCTTTGGTCCCTGCATCCAAGGTTAGTTCCATAACAAACAAGGCAAGAATGTTAGTTAGTGTTTACAGCTGTAGCTGTCTTGGTTCTGACTTCGGGTTTCCCAAATGGAACCCTAGGTCGAACCGACGCCTACTGTTCCCTCGACGGGGAACGCGTCCTCACCTACTCCTCTCAGGAGAGTTTACCTTTTGCCAACCGGCTCCTCCGGTTGGACTTTTACCCAGCAGCCCTTCGCCAGGTACCTAGCAGCCCTTCGCCAGGTCTTCGGTACCAAGAAGTCCTTCGCCAAGTGCCTAGCAGCCCTTCGCCAGGTCTTCAACTCCTAGCAGCTCTTCGCTAGGTGCCTAGCAGTCCTTCGCCAGGTCTTCAACTCCTAGCAGCCCTTCGCTAGGTGCCTAGCAGTCCTTCGCCAGGTCTTCAACTCCTAGCAGCCCTTCGCTAGGTGCCTAGCAGTCCTTCGCCAGGTCTTAGGGTTTCGATCCCTAGCAGCCCTTCGCTAGGTGCCCAGCAGCCCTTCGCCAAGACTTCTTTCTGCACACTTAAGTAACATCGTTAGATCACAAATAGTACTTAACTTTGAATCTTTTGCCAATATCAAAACAAGGTTCGATATGGTGCTTCCTGCACCAACAGTTATCCATAAAAAAGATAAAGCATTAATTGTCAAAATTAATTTACTCAAAAGAAAATCAACAGTTAAAATATATTTAGGAACCCAATATAAATTTTTATCAACAGGGTTTATTAAAAACTAAGATAGAACATCTGATTTGGGAATGTTTATAATTTGGCCCCTGTGAAATTTGTAATATCAATTAAGTTTTTCATGATATTTAAATTTTGAATTCTGTGAACATCTTGAATATGAATAGTTGTTTTTCAAATTTTCAATTTGAATTATCAGATTTTCATTTTCAAATTTTAACTTATCATATATTTCTAGTGAGCAAGAAGATGATAATTGTTTTTTTTAGTTCTATATTTTTAATTTTTAATTTTACAAATAGATTTCAATATGGCTTTTATTCCTGAGTAAAGTTGATGAGGAGGTGGAAAACATACCTCACTTATCATGTCACTTTTGAAGTCTATAGTTCCCCCTTCGACGCTGCTGTCCTTTAAGGTGATTCTCCCTTCATCAATGCTCTCATCTTCTTGATATGAACTTATCAGAGCAAGTCCAGTGTGTTCCTCGAGATCTGAGTCTTCCGATGAAAACTCGTCTCATGCCGCCTTTAGATTGTGTGCTTTTGACTTTGATGCCTCTTTTCCTTTGTTCTTCGCTTTAGGATAGTTTTTCTTCACGTATCCTTCTTTGTTGCAGTTGTAACACCGGATCTTCCTTTGCTTCTTACCCTGCACTTTATTAAATTTTTTAGTTTTAAAATATTTGGACAACTTTCTTACCATATATGCTGTGTTTTCATCATTTTTTGAAGAATCCTTTTCATGTTGGATCATTCTTGAGCCTAAGGCAATGTTGTCCGTTTTCTTTTTTCCTGCACATCTAAATTCGTGAAGTTCAAAAGTGGAAAAAAGTTCTTCTAAGGTACTTACCTCAAAGTCCTTAGAGATGTAGTAGGCGTCGATTATTGAAATTCAATTAGGGGTTCTCGGGAAGGCGTTTAATGCGTACCTTTGCGCATCCCGATTGCTTACCGATTCTCTAAGATTGTTGAGTTCTGTCATCAGCTCCTTAAGCTTAGCGTGAAGTTGTGCTACTGACACTCCTTCTTATAGTTAAAGGTTGCTGAGTTGATCTTGAAGCAGATCTCTTTTTGCTAATTTGGATTCGGAGGTACCTTCGTGGAGTTCAAGGAACATTTTCTAAAGTTCCTTCGCCGATCAATAGTTCCCGATTCGGTTAGCTTCTTGTGCGGGGAGTACGGTTAGCAGACGGTATTCTGCTTTTCCGTTCGCCACAAAGTCAGCCTGTTCCTTCTTAGTCCACTGGCTTTTGTCTTTGGGTTTGTTATCGGCGTCCTTGGGAGCTACAAAACTGTTTTTCATTATTAAAATCAAATTGAAATCAGTTTTGAAAAAAACCTGCATTTTGCGCTTCCAACTCGTGAACTCCCCCTCAAACTTTGCCAGGTAATGACCAGTTTAACCATTTTGTAGTTGCTTTAGACGGCGGTTAGTCCTTCTGGAATGTCCTTGCTCTGATACCAATTGAGGGTGATCGAAGGTCTACAAGAGGAGGGGGGGGGTGAATTGCAACTGAAAAAGAAAACTCAATTCTTTTGTCTATCTTTGACAAAGATGTTTGTTAGTTCAAACTGAAATAAATAACATAAATAAATTTAGCAAACAGTAAAGAAAGAGGCAATTAAATTTTACTTAGTTTGCAACCGGGGCTACTAAATAATTTGTGTAGCAATACAAACTTTTGGCTCTTTTGAACTTCCTGCACTTAAGGGTTAGCAGTGGAAGCAATACAAACAGAAAGAATAAAGACAGAAAATAGAATAAACAGGAAACAGAAACTAGAAATCAAAGACGCTAACACGGAGGATTTATAAGGTTCGGGGATATCTTGCCCCTACTCCTTAGCGTGCCCGTGAGGTGGGCGATCCCTTGATCGTCGACAGATCAAGCCTCGAAAAATCCGGATATAATATAACCTCCTTCTCGGTGGAGAAACCTCTCCATAGCAGTCTCAACAGAATGTGAAAATAAGCACAGAGACAAGGAGGATCTTACAGAGCACAAGCAAGCGAAGGAGAAACGTTTACAGAGCACAACTCACAACCCAGCACAACCTTGGCAAGAGCTTTCACTCAGCTCTTCCTTGTCTGCTTGTTGATCGCCTCGCAACGTTCTCAACTCCTTCCAAGTGCTCAAGTCGCAGAGTATCCAAAAGATCGCTCAAAGACTTTCAGTGTATACAAGAGTTGCTTCAAGGTTTAGAAAATGATTAGTGATTCCGAGGCTTCTTCGCTAGCCAGCTCTTAAGCCTCTGCCCATCGCCAGGTCACCAGGCGCGCCTCTGCATCTCACCAGCTGTTCACCAGCTCGTCTGCAACAACCTCAGCTACTCCAAACCTCTTCTGGACTCCCTGAACCCTCCTCAGCCGAGCCCCAGGCCAGTCGTCAGCTTCCCAGCTGTTGCCAGCCCGCGCTAGTAGAAGCCGTTGTAATCTGAGAAGAGAAAACAGCCAAACCTGATCAAGGGAAAGTCTCCAGTTGACCCTCCTCCATTGTTTGAAGCATCCCTGCATTACCTGCACACTTAGTAGATGCTTAGAAAATCAAACCAAACGTGAATCAATAAGGTAGCAGAGAAAACAGAAATGATCAGAGCGAAAATAGAAGTCTGACAGCGGATTTGAATTAAAGTTATCAGACACTGATCGGTCACCAGACCGATCAGTGATGACCCTGATCGATCAGGTACGCTCCTGATCGATCCAGTGACCCCCTGATCGGTCACACTGACCGATCAGGGATCGTGGATCGGTCACACTGACCGATCCATCACCTTGCTGGGCTTTCAAGCCACTACCCACCAACCAAAGGCCCTGATCGGTCACTTGACCGATCAGGTTGTGCCCTGATCGGTCTGGTGACCGATCAGGTCACTCCTTGACCGATCAGAAGTCATCCTGATCGGTCAGGATGAGGATAGTCCGATCTTTGATCGGGCAGATGGATCGATCAGGGTTTCTCACAGAACTTATTGTCCCTTCTCTGATTGTTCACCAGAACGATCAGAGACCGAACAGAAGCATTCTGTTCTTTCCCTGATCGTTCACCAAAATGATCAGGAGCCAAACAGAAAGATTCTATTCTCTTTCTGATCGTTCACCAGAACGATCAGACTTCCCTGGATCGGTCACCAGACCGATCCACAACAGGAAGTTCGTGCCAACTCCCTGATCGGTCTCCAGACCGATCTAGCTCCGACAAAATCACCCCTAAGTCCAGAGAACAGGCTCCCTAGCCTTCTCTGACTCATTCTGGTCCCAGAGAACAAGCTCACATGCCCTCTCCGACCAGTACGCTCAATGCTCAGTCCCCCGGACCAAGACTTCGTGCTCAGCTTCACTCACCAGGGTTTCAGTCACCCGGCTTCACTCACCGGGATTTCCATCACCTGGCTTCACTCACCAGGACCCGTCTTTACTCACCGGGGTTTCAGTCACCCGGCATCACTCACCAGGACCCGGCTTCACTCACCGGGGTTTCAATCACCCGGCTTCACTCACCAGGACCCGACTTCACTCACCGGGGTTTCAATCACCTGGCTTCACTCACCAGGACCCGACTTCACTCACCGGGGTTTCAGTCACTTGGCTTCACTCACCAGGACCCCGCTTCACTCACCGGGGTTTCAGTAACCCGACTTCACTCACCGGGAGTCGTGCCCAGTCCCCGACCAGGACTTAAACCAGACTCATCTTATCAACCTAAACTTAAATCAGTGTCAACACCAAAATAACAATCAGGGTCAGACTGTATCAACATCGATGACTCAGGAGCAACTCAAAGAGGCACTCACAGTATGATACCGGGCGCTGACCGATGCGGTGGAAACGAAGGCTGATCGGGATCGAGTCTGCAAAGAGCTAGAGAACTACAAAACTGGCGAAGAAGCCCGTCAACTCGAGATAGAGGCCCAGTTAAGGCCAGGTTCCTCTAGTCCGAGGAGTTCGGTGACATCTTGGCCGACCAAGTACTGAAGCATCTCAAGCAGGACTTCAACGGAGCTGTCCAGCAGATCCTGCGAGCCGAGGTACTGAAGCCAGGTGTCAACCTGAACTTCCTCAGCGTCAGCTAAGCCTGGGAGGAGTTGTCTGCGGAAGAGAAAGAACTCTAATGTAATCTATTGTCTCATTTAGTTGTCGGGAGGCTTCTCAAACATTTATAATTGTAAACCTTGTGCCTCTGTTTGACTATCTAAATGAATTTATTTTGCCCCATGTATCATGCTTTGTATTTCGCCTATAATTTGACTTGTGCAATGTATTTCGTATTTTGGCTTCTGATCTTAACTTGCTTTCTTCTACATCCGATTGGCTGGGATCTCGCCTTCATCCTCTGGAAGCATAACTTCTTATAACCAACACCAAATCATATGTCAGCTATCCACCTGATGCTCGACAATCTCTTTTCACGCTAGGGAGGGTTAAATTGCTAGAGTATCCTTGGCTACTGTGCACTGGCAAGGACTTTGACTTCTCTTGGCTGGGCCTCCTCAACACCACAGCCAGGTCTACACAACTTAGGCATCCCCGACATCACAGGTTGGTAAGAACTCATGCTGCTCTCGACCGGACATCCTCAACACTATGATTAGGTCTACACAATTTGGGCATCCTCAGCACCACAAATTGGTAGGAACTCGGGCTACTCTCGGCCGGACATCCTCAGCACCTCAACCAGATCCACACAACTTGGGCATCCTCGACACTACAAATTGGTAGGAACTCAGGCTGCTCCCGGTCGAGCATCCTCAGCACCTTGTCTAGGTCTAAACAACTTGGGCATCCTTGGCATCACAAGTTGGTAGGAACTCAGGCTGCTCCCGACCTGACATCCTCATCACCTCGGCTATATCTACATAACTTGGGCATCCTCGACACCATAATTGGTAGGAACTCGGGCTGCTCTCGACCGGGCATCCTCAGCACCTTGGCCAGGGCTACACAACTTGAGCATCCTCGGCACCACAAGTTGGTAGGAACTCAGGCTACTCCCGACTTGGCATCCTCAGTACCTCGGCTAAGTCTACATAACTTGGGCATCCTTGGCACCACAAATTGATAGGAACTCGGGCTGCTCTCGGTTGGACATCCTCAGCACCTCAGCCATGTTTACACAACTTGGGCATCCTTGGCACCACAAGTTGGTAAGAACTCGGGTTGCTCCCGACCTGGTATCCTCAGCACCTCGGCCAGGTCTACATTGTTGGGACTTGATCGTGCGGCTAGAGGGGGTGAATAGTCGATCACCCACTTGTTCGTCGTTTTTCCTACAATTGTTAGTATACGCAAGCGAAATATAATTAAACTAAAACTAACAACTAAGGAACGCAAACCAATTTATGTGGTTCGGAGATGATGCTCCTACTTCACGACCGTCTGTAAGGTGGACGATCCTTATCCATTGGTGGATTAGTCCCCGGAGAACTTTCGGCTAGCTCGTGTTGCTCCTTATGGGTGGAGAAACCTCACCATAACCTCAACAATATACCTGAGCACAAAGACTACTAATTGGTCTTTAACCAAAGCCAATTTCGTCAATCCTAGCCAGCCAAACCGAGCTCCCTTAAATAGAGCTCGTGGTTGAACTAGCCGTTACCAGTTGATTGGTGTCAACATCAGTTGACTGCTCCAACCGAATTTTAATGTTACAGCCCAATATTTGAATTCCAGCAGACACCAGTCAACTGCACAGAAGATCAATCAATTGTTCTTTCTGTGAGCTCTACTAGTCGACTGCTCCCAGCTCAAATCCTAAACCTAGGGTTTTCCTTCCTGAGTACAATTCACTCAGCACTCGGACCCTCATGACTCACTTGACTCTTATTGCAGCCTCGACCTGTTGCCTTCAAGCCTTCTTCGACTTTGGCTCTCATCCCTTGGATGCATACAAGCCCGCGGCTCATCTTCACATGTCCTCCTTCGCGTATGCCTCGAAGGTCGCTTCCCTCGGCTCATCGTTCCTGCCTTGTCTATGGTCCCTCGGATACACTATCCTTCACCAGCCACGAAGTTGTCAAGTTAAGTTTATGTGTATCCTGCAGAACATGCACACTCAAATATACATATCAAATACAAGGGTGATTCTAACTTAAACCCTTTGCCCAAACATTAAAACACATGGTCCCACAGACTATAGATTGCCTCAATAATCTCTCCCTTTTTTATATTTAGCAATACGTTTAAGAAGGAAAAATAAATAGTAAATAACAATGCTAAAAATATTTGGACTTATGTTGCCAAGGCTACACCTTGGATTTATACCACCAATGCATATGCAAACATGTATAGATCCTTTCACAAGACATCCCCCACACCTAAACTCCCCCTTGACCTAGAATTTCTTGCAAAGACATGTTTGGTTTCTCACTTAAACATAGCACTTCTTCTCCTTTGCCATACATCATAATGAACTCTAACAATATCCCAATTATTGGATTCTTTAATTTCTAATGACTATAAACATTGTGCATTAACTCCCCATAAGAGTATACACAAGTTTAATATCATCAAGACACTTTTTGACTTAGCTGAAAATAATTTTAGCCTTTATCAGTCGACTGAGACAGTTACCAGTCGACTGACATCTATCGAAAAATAACTCACAGAATTATCAGTCGACTGAACCCTGCATCAGTCGACTGATACCTTGATATCAATCTATTTCTGTATTTCTGACCCAATTTCAGAAATACAACAGAAATTCTATAAATGTCTAAAAATTCCCAAAAAAATCCCAATTTCTGACTCATCTATTATCACAAGGCTACATCGGTGTACCTCCGGTAATTTTTTGCCTACAAACCTAACTTTCATAATCTTGGGCACCTTGTCCTTGGTTAAGCACTTCTTCCCTTTAACCTTGGATATCTTGTCCTTAGTTAAGATCTTTTTGCCCTTAAGGCTGCGTTTGGTGAGAGGTAATCAAACCTGCAATCTAAGCAAGATTACATTACAAGATTGATTCTTTTGTTTGGAATAATTTTAAAATTGTAATTAATGAAATCTCAATTACAAAAGTAGTTTAAGATTTGTAATCTCCATTACAAGACCAAAACCCTGTAATCCAATTATATTCCATACCCAAAACCCAATATTTAACTAATTCCAAATATACCCTGCGATGAATCACCGACCCCAAGAACCTGACGGGCAACTGGGTAGGCCCCACTATCTGCAACTACACTTACGTCTTCTGTTCCTCCCTACCCTCCGATCCCAGCGACACTGTCGTCACCGGTGTTGATCTCAACCATGACGACATCGCCGACTTCATCCCTTCCCAGATCGGACTGGTCTATGACCTTGCACTCATCCACATCAACTCCAACCGCTTCTGCGGCACCCTTCCCCGCTCCCTCCGCTGTCTCACTCTCCTCCATGAGCTTGATGTCAATAACAATCGTCCCTCTGGCCATTTCCCCGACGTCGTCCTCCGCCTCCCTTCCCTCCGTTACCTCGATCTTCATTTCAACGAGTTCGAGGGCGACGTGTCGACCGAGCTCTTCGAATGTAGCCTGGATGCCATTTTCATCAACCACAATCACTTCACCTTTGAGATCCTCGATAACAACGGCAACTCACCTGTTTCCATCATCATCCTGGCCAACAATTGCTTCCATGGATGTCTGTCGGCAAGCCTCTGCAATATGTCTAGGACACTCAATGAGATCATCCTCATGGACAACCGCTTGAACTCCTGCTTCCCCTCCGAGATCGGGCTTCTTAAAAGCCTCACTGTACTCGACCTCAGCTACAATAAGCTCGTCGGCTCACTCCCAGAGTCTATCGACGGAATGCTCAGCCTCGAACAGCTTGACGTCAAACACAATCTATTCTCCGGTTCTATTCCGCCCTCAATCTGCAATCTTCCGCACCTGAAGAGCTTTACCTATTTGTACAATTACTTCAACGGGGAACCGCCGGAGTGCTTCGCCCTACGGTCCTTCAATGATCGATGAAATTGCCTATTAGCACAGCTGAAGCAGAGATCGGAGTGACAATGCAGGTCTTTCTTCTCTCATCCTCTAGTCGAATGCTCTATTTTCAGTTGTAAGCCTTTCGTGCCTTTGATCCCGCCACCACCTCCATCACCGCTACCGCCACCTCCGTCGTCCCCACCCCCACCATCTCCTCCTCTGCCATCTCCTCCCCCGCCGTCCCCACCCCCACCGCCATCACCGTCGCCTCCATGTCCTCCACCGCCATCTCCTCCTCCGCCATCCCCGCCCCCACCATGTCCTCCGCCTCCGCCTCCCCCACCGCCATCATCGTCGCCTCCATCTCCTCCACCGCCGGCTCCTCCTCCGTCGTTATCGCCTCCTTTTCCTTCGCCACCACCACCTCCATATTGCGTCCGAACTCCATCGCCTCCTCCGCCGCTAGTCTATTGCTCAACATCTGCATCTCCGCCCATCTACTACCCACGAGCTCCATCGCCACTTGTCTACTGCTCTCAACCACCGCCACCATCGATCCTCAAGTTAAATTAGAATTTCCCCCTGTTTTCCTCTCTTTTTCTCCTCCTATCTTGTTTTAATGTTACTCCCACGTCATCAAATCTATTTTTGATTCCGTTTGCTCGACACGCCGCCAAACGCAAGACCGCTTCAAGGAGATCGACGAAGACGTAAGCGAAGCATGGGAGGCAGGATATTTTTGTCATTTTATAATAATATGAATTATATTCCTTATAAAAATAATGAATACCAAACAAAAGAATATAATCAACCTTGTAATCAAAGATTATATACAACTCGTTATCAAACGCATTAGTTACCAAACGCAACCTAAATGACACTCCCTTGTCATTCTTGGACTTCTCCTTCTTGCCATAGTTATATGCTACTCTAGCATATATCTTTTCATCGACATTTGAGGACTTAGATCGGTATCCCAACCCGATCTATCATTGTTGGGTTTTTGACTTCCCAACACCATTCCTAACCCCTTAGATACAATAAGAATCTATTTAGGATTTTTTCTAATTTCTCAAGCTTTGCCCTCAAAGCTTGATTTTCCCTTTCTAGGTTTCTGAACCTAGAATCAACATGTCCACCTTGGACATTACTAGACCTACCAATTCTATGCATGTGTCTCCCCTTCTTGGGATTTATGGTTTAATGGTTTTAGATTTATCATGATGCATCAATTGCTTAGGGTTATGATCTACATTATTAACCCTACTCCTATCATGATATTTAAAATCAAAATTTTGCATGGGTAAATAATAAGCATTATTTCTAGCATGCCTGGAGGTGTTAAAAATTTGAATTATATTTCAAATTAGGGATTATCTCCCTTACCCTTGTAGCTCCCCCTTGATGTGAGCTTATCTTTTTCTCATTCTTCTCCCATTTCCTCAAATGTTCCAACTTCTTGAATTCTCCCTTCCTTGAGCATTTGGTGTGGTAGTGTACTAGCTAACCACACGTGAAGCACCGAATGTGTTTCTTCTCCTTCTTTTTCGTACAACCCATATTAGAATCTAAAGGAATGGAAATGAGTTTAGGATTTACCTCCTTTTTCTTACCCAATGGACATTTGTCCTTGTAGTGTCTCTTTTGATTGCACCCAAAGTAAATTATGTGGTCCTTTGATTTTGCTTTGGTGGAGGCAAGGTTGACTTTCAAGATTTCTTCTTCATTTTTCTTAGCTTCCTCTTCAACCTTGGATTGCTCTTCTTCATTTTTGAAAGTGGATTGTGCTTCTTCACCTTCTTGTGCCACTTCACTTGAAGAGGTGGATGATTGTTCTTCTTCTTTCTCCTCCTTGAATGTTAAGTTCATCTTTTCATCCGAATGGTCCTTCTCCTCTTGGAGTATTAATCTCATCTCCTTGGGCTCTTCTTCTTCTTGTACTTGTGTAGGATTTTCATGAAAAGCTAACATCTTGCTCCATAGCTCATAAGCATTCTTATAACCTACACCTTTTATCACATCATTAGGCAAAATACTAATTAATATTAAAATTACCTTCTCATTTGTCTTTGATTGTGTTTGTTGCTCATTGGTCCAATATCTTGTTTGGAGTTTCTTCCCGTGCTTGTCTTTTAGGGCTTCGAATGGATCTTCGATGGCTATCATCAAATCCCAATTCATGTCGAACCACGTCTTCACCCGGAACCTCCAATATTCAAAATTCTCGCGATCGTAGGGAGGTGAAATTGTGATATCGTCCCTCATTCTTTCTTCAAATGTCATTTTCTTCTAGCGCTTTGCTCTCCCAGCGATTAGTTCGTAATTGAGCGATCTCACTCTGATACCACTTGTTGGGACTTAATCATACGGCTAGAGGAGGATGAATAGCCGATCACCCACTTGTTCGTCGTTCTTCCTACAATTGTAGGTATACGCAAGCGGAATATAATTAAATTAAAACTAACAACTAAGGAACATAAACAATACCACAACTTGGTAGGAACTCGGGCTGCTCTCGGCCGGACATCCTCAGCACCTCGGCCAAGTCTACCCAACTTGGGCATCCTCGGCACCAAAAGTTGGTAGGAACTCGGGCTACTCCCGGTCGGGCATCCTCAGTACCTTGGCCAGGTCTATACAACTTGGGCATTCTCGACACCACAAGTTGGTAAGAACTCGCGGCAACATGCTTCCATTGGGATTCCGACCAACATTTTTCCTGTTCATTTGATTGGCCAAGCTCCAAGAGAATATAAATACATGTACAAGCAAAAGTATTTAATAACCGAGCTTACTGGACACAGTAGGGTTGGAGATGACCTGCGTTCCATGATCTATCTAGCCTCTTGGAATTAGCATCTTGCAGATAATAACTGCCACCCGTGAGTTTTTCGACAATTGTGTAAGGCTCACTCCATTGTGGTTTGAGCTTTCCAATGTCGCCGACAGGCTTGATCCTTTTCCATACTCAGTCCCCGACCTGGAAAGTCCGAGGGATCACTTGACGGTTGTAGACTTGTTGCATGCGCTGACGGTACGTAGCTAGTCGGGTGACTGTTTTGTCGTGCACCTCTGTCACCAAATCTAAATTGAGCAGTCGCTCCTGGTCGTTATTCTCCTTGTTATAAAGTTGTCGCCGAGTTGATTCGTCGCCTATTTCAACAGGAATCATGACCTTTACACCATAGACTAGATGAAAAGGACTCTGCTCATTCCCCTCCTTAGGAGTTATGCGATAAGACCACAGGATACTTGGGAGTTCTTCAACCTAACTCCTCCCGACATATTCCAGATTTATCTTGAGCCCTCTGATTATTTCCCGGTTGACGACTTCGGCCTGGCTGTTATTTTGTGAGTAAGCGACTCAGGTGAAAGTCTGGTGAATACCCATCCCTTCACACCATTCTCTGAGCTTGTGACCTAAAAATTGTCTGTCATTATCCGACACCAATTTATGAGAAATTTCATTTCTGCAAACTATATCCTTCCACAAGATTTTTATCACGACAGTTTCAATAATTTGGGTGAGTGGCTCGGCTTCAACCCATTTGGAGAAGTAATCTACCAGTACGAACAAGAATTGTTCTTGCTATGGCCCCGTCGAAAAAAGGCTTATTATGTCCATCCCCTATTGATCGAAGGGGCAAGAGACTGTAGATGCTTAAAGTAGTTCAGTTAGGCGACAAGCAATATGTTGATGCTTTTGGCATGCTTCGCATCCAGCGATAAACTTGCATTGTTAACATCCGCCTGCAATGTGGGCCAAAAATACCCGGCTAGAATAATCTTTCTAGCCATTTACCGTCCACCAATATAACTTCCGCATATGTCTTCATAAACTTCCCGCATGATATACTCAATGTCTCCGGGACTGATACACTTGAGTAATGGTCGGGCAAATGCTCTTTTGTAAAGTTGTTTCCCAACCAATGTGAATCGAGCAGCCCTACGCTTAAAGAGCCGAGCTTGATTATGTTCTTTCGGTAGTGTTCCATCGCGAAGGAACGCTATATAAGTTTCTCTCCAATTAGGTAATATATCCTTAACAAGTTCCCCACCGACCTGAGCCAGTGTTTCTTCCTGGATCGTAGGCTCATCCACAGTCAATAATGCTAAGGAACTTGCAAACTTGGCTAGTTCATCAGTCGAAACATTATCTGCTTGGGAGATTCTTCGCAACGTAACCTCCATAAAAGTGGCTTTCGGGTGATTATATGTTGTCACATACTTCCGCAACCACTCATTACGAACCTCGAAATCCCCTTCGAGTTGTTAAGCCACAAGCTGAGAATCAGAATATAGTATAAGCCGGACAGCATCGACCAGCCTAGCAGCCTGCAGTCCGGCCAGTATTGCTCTATACTTGGCTTCATTGTTGGTAGCTCGGAAATTGAGACGTATAGATAATTGTAATACATCTTCTCGAGGAAATATCATTAGAACACCCACCCCGCTTGATTATTGATTAGACGAGCCATTAACATAAATCTTCCAAACTTTCTCGAATTCAGGAACTCAAATCGTTTAG